>JAHHUM010001197.1:0-18239 GCA_036173005.1 Crenichthys baileyi
CCCCCCCCCCTTTTTCCCCCCCTTTCCTCCCACAGTCCAAAAACATGACTGTTAGGTTAATTGGTCGCTCTAAATTGTGTGAATGAGTGTGTGCATGGTTGTTTGAGCCCCGCCTCCCGCCCATAGACTGCTGGATATAGGCACCAGCTCCCCCGTGACCCACTGTGGAATAAGCGGTATAGACGATGAATGAATAAATGAATTATTTAACCAGGTGAGTTATTAAGAACAGATTCTTATTTACAATAACAACCTGGCAAGAAACATGTTAATCCAACTGAAAAGTCATTGACATTGTTAACAAACTATATGGTATTTTTATGCATACCTTAAAAACTAATAAAATGTTAGTTATTACATTTAAAAATACCAACTGACAAAATATGTTACAACACTGAAGGAATCTGTGGCAACAACCCCACATTAATTGTTAAATCTTCATGAATTTCCAATAGAAGTTACCAAAGTTAAAGTACAGAGAAAGGAAGCTGTTTTTCCAGCGTTTGCAGCCCTCATTGTTGCGCGACAACAACACCAGAGATGCTGGTGTTGCTTCAGTCTGCGCTCTCAGCCAGAAAACATGATCACGTCTCTCTTCTCATCCTCACATAACGGGATTTGCTGTGATTACAGGGTTAAACGGATCGTTTAGTGCCAGGCGGCTCAGACGCTGAATCTAATCGCTCTTGAAAACAGGAAACGTCTCTGAATCTTAAATTCGGTTAATCACTGCTTATCTGTGACACAGAATACCTAAACATAAGAAACCGGTATTTTGAGTTATTAACCTTCAAATGCAACCACCATTAGAGTCTCAGCAGTAAAAAAATCTCTGTATTCAGAGTTTCTCTGAAGCAACAACCTTAAAACCTCTAGAAGAATTTATAAAACTTTCTATTTAATCTAAGAACAAGAAAACCTTTTAACTCAGTTTTGAATCAATTTTGTTTTACAGTGATCTGTAGCTCTTTCTGCATTGTTTATGCTGTTCCATCAGGCTTAATGACTTCTAGTCCCTAAAACATGTCGCAGTCCTCTTAACAGATGACCCTACATGCAGCCGAGGAGCCTTTTTATCTGTTTGTCTTGACTGTTCAGTCGCAGATTTTTAGTGTTTGTAAGAAAGTTCTTATTTTGGACACAATGAATCAGTTGTTCAGACTGAAAGTAGGGGAGGGTGTAAAAACACAGATAGGGAAATCCCCTTTGCACCATCTGTGGTACTGCAACTGAGATTAACTCCATGAAACGCCACTGAAAACATCTCTCCCTGGCTCGTTAATCCGACATAAAACGCAGGAGACAGGATTAGAGGGTGCGGCTGTGAAAACAAATTTTGGTCGAGTCCCTCGACGCATTATGTATCTGTGAAAGCACTGATATATTACAGGTTTTCCATTAGTTCCTGTCGTCACGGAGAAAACGGTGGGTGGAAATTTGAAGGGAATTCCAGAAACACAAAGTTTATGATACGATAATCAAAAAATGGATTCTTATTAAACTAAAGATCAAGTTCCTTTTTTCACAGACTCCACCTTTACCTGTAACATGTGTTGAGTCATTTGATTGAAACAAACTGGACTCGGTTAAAAAACCTTGAGCTGAATAGTAAAAAACCTTCTGGGAGACTCAGTTTTTCACATCTGAAGGCAATGATCAGCAGTTTGTCAGAACTAGTTCCTCAAATGTCTAAAAACACCTGTGTGTCATCAGCATAAAATGGAGCGGCAATAGTGTCTCTGAGTGATTTGCAGTTGAAGTAGGAAGCTTAATTTTTAAACATTAAGTTTAATCTTTTCTTCCCAGACTGTAATGATTATTATTCAAGATCGACTGAAATGTATTTTTGTGGTCAGATTAGATCAAAAGTTTCAGTTTCATACCTAAGAACACTGCAACAACTGTCAAGCATGGTGAGGGTAGCATTGCACAAATTCAGTGGAATAATGAAGGATTGTTATCTCCAAAATCTTTCTCCTGTCAAATCAACAGCTAGATGGTTGAAACTTGGACACCACTGGCAGAATGAGCCAAACGCTTCCAAATCCGAGGAGATCGAGAAGACATTTAACCAAATACTGATGGAATATATCAAGTCAAGTCAAGTTTTTTTATATAGCGCTTTTCAGCAACAAGGCACTCAAAGCGCTGCACATGAGGAAAAACATTACAATGATACATAAAATTAAACACAGAAAAACAAATCAAATGACATTAATAATCCTTGGGGGTTTACTGGTAAGAGCTGGTTCTAATGCAATTTTTCTAATAGAGGTAATTAGATCATTAAGTCCTCTGTGGTAAGGAATGCATCCTGTTCTAGAAGAAAAATGATAATATTAATCCTTGAGGTCACTGGTTTGAGGCAGTTGTGGTCCCATCATTCAAATAATAACAGTCTTGGGCGCTCACTGAAGTCTAAGTAGAGGAGCTGGGTCACTGGTATAAAATAGTTTAGGTCCAAACTTTCAAATACTAATAATGTTTGGCTTTCACTGGTATGATATAGTTGTAATACAATCCTTCTAAGAAATCTAAAAATCTATGAAGCCACATTTCGGTAAAAATAGCATAAGAAGAAAGACCACATTAGGTAAGAGGAGGGAAAAAAATCATATTTTGCACTTTATCCTTAGCAGGATACAGTTTGAGATATCAGAAAAAAAACTCACCAGAAATAAGCAACACAGATACGAGAGAACATATTGCAGAGATACGGTGAAGGCTGTATGTCAGGGGTGCGCATGTTTATACGAGCATGTGAGTGTGTGCAAAGTAAGTCCATGAAGCACTGTCACAGAGGCCATTGTCCTTGATGGTACGATGGAAGGTTCATCAACCAGCCTCAGGAGCGTAACAGTACACGTACCTGTTGGTTCGGTACCACATGTAACGAACAATACATCATTGTTTCACACCTGAAGGCATGCAGAGTGTTTAGGTGCAGAACTAAAGTGCACAACACAACGTTCTGTAGGGAAACTTTAAATAGTGACTCCAAAACAGAGGAAATACAGCTTCACTAAACTCTTCAGCAAAGAACAAGCTGAATCAGGAACTAATGTCCATCTAGAAGTGGGGTCATTCTGTACTGAGATGTGTTTCTGGCACCAGACAACAACCACCTGACATCGTTGTTCTGGGAACTGATTTCATCCAGTGAGGATTTCACACAAGCTCCTTTAGGACTTTTTGTAAGTGACTAAGTGAAATGGTGAATAAAGAAAAGAGATAATATGAAAATGTGTAATGGATACATTGATGGAGGGATGTAGATGCTCAATGAGCTCTTAGGGCTTTTGGCTCATTGGTCCTCTGCTGCTCAATTAGTCTGAGGAGAAATGGTGCGATGTCCTGATGCAGACAAAGGGTCCTACTTTACCACGCAGTCAGATTATCCAGAAATTAAGAAGAGCACCTAAAAGGTGCAATAACAGTATTTTAAATCATCTGACAACATTCCTGATTGGTCACATGAGCCTATGCTGATCTGCTTTTCACTCGTCCTGCAGAACCACTGCTCCTCGGGTTTGTTGACAAATTAAATCTCATGTGTGTTTTCACTGATTTATTCCTCTGCTGTCCTGCTGAAGGGCCTTCCTCTTTGTCTTGGCTTGCACAAGCAGCTGGCATGAATATAAATGAGTTAATCGATTTGAAGTGACACCGTGGGTTGGGTGGATGCTGTTTGCCCAGACAACCAAGAGTCCAGATAAGACCTAGCTGACGAGTATGCAGTGTTCTCCGTCACTGTGGAGTTACCTCGGAGACCTCGGAGGTACTTCAGGAAGGTTCCTGATGTTCTGCCATCAGAAACAAACAGGGAACAGGAACACTTTCTAACATTTGGGATGTGTTTGTTATGTTTATATTTTCTCACTCTCTGTTAACCTTCCAGTTAGGTCAGTCTACTAAAGGATCGTCTTATTTGCATCATTATCGCTTTATTCATGGAGCTCTAAATCTGTCTTCAGCTTTTTTCTCCTTCTAAACTTTTCATGGATTTCTTTGTTTTTATACACTTTATTTGTTAGTAATTCTTCTTCTGTTGTTGCTGATGAACAACCAGGCATACTTCACTGCGTTTTACTCCTGAACAACTAGTTTCTGCCCACATCTTGCAGTTGTTAAAGACTAAATCTTAGAAGCAGGATGTGGCGATAATACGTCATCAGCTTCATATTAATATTTTATGCCATTGAATAAAAAATGTGAATATAAACGGTGTGTTACAAAATCTGTTCATGTCAGAAAATGTATATAGCGCCAGCTCAGGTTGCTTCACGTATAAACACATGGGTTCGTCGTGCACTGCAGAGGGCTGCAGCAGGTTCTGATCCAGCTGGTGAACTGAAGTAATTTGTTTAGCCTTTTCTATCAGAAAGTCCGATGGTGTCTGTTAATTATATTGCTAGGTCCAATATGTTCACTTTGAAACGGATGCAAACCATGTATATTTACACCTTGCATCCATGTGGTATTTTAGCTCTCATGCTGACTCCAGGTAGCTGCTTCCACCTGTGAGAGACCCACAGTTTACATGTTTGCAGAAGTTTAGCACCCAAGCGAAGCGAGGTATGTCATGTTTTATATTTATATTGTTGTTAAGTTTATTGTGAGGAACTTTGCATGTTATGCTATGTAAAAGTGTTTGGTTTTATGACTTGGAATCTGGTTTATTCGCATTTATTTTATATTTTATGACTATGTAAAGCTACGTTCTGAAGGCAGGACTGTGATGCAGTTCTCGAGCTTGCCACTAGGGGCAGGGCCAGTTTGTGAGTAATGTTAAAACAGATGTCAACAAAGCAGCGAGAATCATCAGAAGCCGAGTTTGGAAGCAGTTTATGTAGTTTCTCTGAGAGTGAGCGTCCATAAGACTGGTGAGTTGTGTGAACTGTCCTATAAGGATAATTTGTTAATTAGTTTGTTTTTATGAATATTTTCTGTTGGCCCCTTTTACTTAATAGAAGATATGGCTAATGAAGATAAGTTTTTGCCTTGAGTTGGTGATTTTTATTTTATTAAGTTGCATTTTTCTAACTTGTTCTCCACATTATAAATGATTAAGGAAATGATTAAACGGTATATTTCATTTGTTACCAAATATAGTTCGGGCTATAAATAAAGGTCTTTAGGCCAATTAGTTAGGCTTACAATACAGTTTGTGGCTGTACTATTTTATGTAATCTACTCATATGGGAAGTTGTGATTACAATGAATTATACACAAATGTTTTATTTGTGTATTCAGTTTTGTAGAACCACAAACACCCATACCTGGAACCTGAACCTGGTAATTAAATAAACGCTTAAACATCACCTGGCCTGATCATTGACTTGGAGGTCATACAGGCATTTAACCAGTGCAGGCACTGCGATGACCACCATAGTAAACTGGTCATTAATCTTCGAAATCACCATTGCAGTTAATGCATTCAGTTATGTTCAGAACCTTGCTTATCAAACACTGAATGAACATCCATTTAAGTTTATTTTAACGTTTCCACGGTGCTGGAAACTGTTCTGGAGATGCAAGGATTATCCTGGATGCTCTGAAAAGGAGAAATAAATATCTGGGCCCATCAGAGACTCTCTTCTGGGATTTTTTGATGTCCAGGGCTTCTACATGTAGGCTGTGAAACCTTAAATGCTGGAAAGTGCTCTAAAGGACTTTAACTGTAAATGAAATTTGTTAAAACAAAAGACAAACAGTCTGTGATAGGTTTTTTTGCAGTTCCTATTAATATTACAGCATCAGAACATTTTTCAAAGTCAGTCAGTTGTTTTGATTTTGGTGTGCCACCCCAAGATCTTTAATGGGCCCACAATAGTTTTGGTTATTGTCTGAATTCAGGAACAGGAAATTAAGATTCACCCAGATGTGTTTGTAACCTTTTCTGGCTTCTGGTCTGGAGCTCCATCGTTGCTGTCTGTAGACTCCAGGGCTCCCATCTGAGCTCCGCCCCCCACACGCAGCAATCCTGATCTCCATTGCTGGTCTCCACAGACTGGGTCAACCATTCTGAGCTTTATTGCTGGTCTGTATGCACTCCAGGCCATCTTTCTGTGCTCTGTTGCTGGGGATGGGGCAGGGTTTGTCATGACGCTGTCTTGGTTAGAGTTTTGGCTCTTAGTTTTGGTGTGAGTTGAGGATTTTGCATTTTTGTATTTGTATTGTATTTATTCTTGTGTTTTTGTGTGTTGTTTAATTCCTGTTCATGTTTTGTGATGGTTCAGCTGTTCTCTCCTGCTTCCTCATATCATCATTTAATTTCTCTGGTTCCAACCCTGTCATCACCCTCCTCAGTACCTAGACAGTACCACTTGGATTGATACAAACAAGGCATGTTTGGTGTCCAGTTAACTGGATTTATTAGGATAACTACTGAGTATTCATGCCAGTTAAAATTTATTTATTGATATTAAAGAATATTACCAACTTTATATCTGAAGCATTGATCCAAGCAGCGAGCCGTGTGATGCTCCATAACTAAGGCTGGAGGATGAGGATTATTTATTATTAGCATGAAAAAATCTGCCATCTGTCCACCAAAAATGATCAAAACCAGTCGAAATCTGTTTCCTTCATCCCTACAGCCTGTTTGAGACTTGGACATGTCAACCTTATAAAGCGCAGCACTGAGATCTAACAGGACATGTAGAGACACAAGTCGATTATCTGAGGCCATAAGAAAATCATTAGTGATTTTCAGCAGTTCTGTTTTGATGATGAGCTCTGAAACCTGACTGAAGCTCTTACAACAGATCATTACTGTGGAAATGTTTAAAGAGTTAGTTAGTTAGTATTCACTCTGAGTGTCCTCAACATGAAATCTGCATGTTTATTAAGGTCAAAATGCAGGATTTGATGAGCCATAAGGTTAATGTTTGCAGCAAGAAGAGTTGATCTATTTACAGTTGCAGGAGCTGTCTCCCTAAATGCCCTAATTTAAAGTCCCAAATGATTCGAAAATCAGGATATATTCGGCTCAGTTTCTCCATTCCAATCAGGAGCTGAGAATGAATCTCGTGTGGATCTAAATTAGCAGAAAAACCCTCTGTTGTGAGCAGATGTTGCAAGCAGGTGTTTCCAGATGAGAAGTTGGTCAGTAATTGGAGACCTGAGGTCACGTTGTTTGGACACACATGCACATATATTTCAGAGCATGGGGGTTGCACCGCCTGGGCTTCATTTACCAAATGTTGCAACACGTCTCTCTAATGAATCCGTGGTGTAAATGTGTGCTCACCCCTTCACCCTCGTTAAACACAACCCCTGCTGCAGTTTCCTCACTGAGATGGATGTCTAAAATGAAAGGAGGGCTTTATGACCCATGTTTTGTTTCTGCCGGCCTCTGAGAGGCCTCTTGACCAGCCTCTCCCATTGGGCTGCAGAATCAGGGGAGCAGCCTGTTTAATAAACTGTAAAGTAAATATCCATTCACCGTCTATACAAGCTTGTCATGCAGGGTCACAGGGCTGGCGTCTGTATGCAGCGGTCATTGTGTGAGAGGCAAGGTAAATAATCTGAATGTAGATTTTTGAGTTAGCTGGTCCACAGCATTCTTCTTCTGATCATGGTTGCATCTTCTATCAGTCTGCTGTGTGGTCTTTGGCAGCAGGTTTCTCATGGGAGGATTTATTAACAGGACAAAAGCGATCCAAACCAACCTGTGTGAAAAAGTAATCATCCCCTAAGCCACATAAATGGTTGCTCCACCTTGGCTAGAAACAACTGACATCAAGTGTTTGTGATAACTGGAAATGAGTCTTACTGTGGAGAAATTCTGGCCCACTCCGCTTTACAGAACCTTCATTTTGTTTCTGTTTTTTTAAACCATTCAGACGTGGACTTGCTGGCCTGCGTTAGATCCTCAATCTGCTGCTTGACCCAAGTGTCCTTGAGTTTAAGGTCATAAAACCACCACACTAGCACCGCCATGTCTGACTATCAGGATTATGATCTTCTGTCTGAAATGCTGTTAGCTTTACGCCAGGTGTAATGGGATGTACAGTGTCCAGACTTTCATTAGGCTGATTTTTGTGACCTCCTGGATAAGTCGTCGATGAGCTCTTGGAATGATTTTGATAGGCCGGCCACTTCTGGGAAGGTCCTCCACTGTTCTATGTGTGGTTAATGGTTCTCACTGTGGCTCTCTGGAGTCCCAAAGTCGTCATTTGAAAGTTTTATGTCTCCTCTGGTTATGTTTTTCTGACATTAAAATGTGTTTAGTGGTCTGAAACATTTTAGTGTGAGGAAAAAAGGTAAAACAGATCTGGCCTACTAATCAACGCACACAGACAGTCTCTGGTGAGCGGCTGATGCTCCAACATGTGGTTCCCAGTGGCCAGTAATCAAGGCTGAGGTCCAGTAATCTGTTCTGTCTTGGTTCCCTTCAGCTCGATGCATCTAACGCGTGTTAACAGGACGCACTGCAGTGAACTTTGGAACCGTTGCAGCTATTTATCGTTTTGTTTCTGGGTAATTTGTAGGTTAATGTTTAGGTGGTTTTTTTGTCAGCTAAAGCTCTGGGTGGTGGGAAGGCAGTTTTTTTGTTTTAAATAGGTTAGGGTTTTATGCGCTATCTGCTTCAGATACGATTCATTCCCAGTTTACATATGTAACATATTAATGACGATGAGTTCCAGTTCCAGTCTGGACCTGGTACTCTTCCTCATCCTCATGTTGTACAGTGCCATGCAAAAGTATTCACCCCCCTTGGCATATTTCATGTTTTGTTGCCTCACAGTCTAGAATTAAAATTCAGAGTTTGCACCATTTAATTTACAGAAGATACCTAGCATTTGCTACACAATAAAATAATACATCTTCAAACAACAAACAGGCCAAAATAACAAGACCTTAAAGTACATAACTGAAGTCGGTACTGTAGAGCCACCTTTGCAGCAATTACAGCTGTAAGTGGCTTTGAATCAGTCTCTAGGAGATCACCATCTTGCCTCAGGATTTTTGCCCATTCCTCAAGGCTAAACTGAACCTTGGTCTCAGTCTCAGATCACATGCAGACTGACCTAAGGTTTTGCTCCAGTAAATCCTTGTATTCAGCACCATCCATCTTCACCTCGACTTAGGCCAGTTTCCCAGTCCCTGCTGCTGAAAAACATTGCCATAGCATGATGCTGCCACCACCATGCTTCGCTGTGGGGATGGTGTTCTTGGGGTGATGGGATGTGTTTGGTTTGCTCCAGATATAGCGTTTTTCTTGGTGGCTGAAAAGTTTAATTTTAGTCTCATCTGTCCAGAGCTCCTTCCTCCATACATTTGGGGAGTTGCCCACAGCCTTTTGACAAACTCAAAACGTACCTTCTTATTTTTAACTTTAAGTAATGGCCTTTTTCTGGCAACTTTTCCATAAAGCCCAGTACTACGAAGGCTTGTTGTGGTCCTATGGACAGATACTCCAGTCTCTCATGTGGAACTCTGCAGCTCCTCCAGGGTTACCTTTGGTTTTTGTGCTGCCTCTCATATTAATGCCCTCCTTGCCTGGTCTGTGAGTTCTGGTGGGCTCTCCCTCTTGGCAGGGTTGTTGCAGCAGAACCTTTTAGGGGCTTCATTGCAAGGGGGTGGATACTTTTTCCATGTACTGTAGATCCTCAGATTTGATCTTAAAGAGTAAGGGAGGACACAACAGCAAAATGTCACGGTACAAGAGAGAAGTTGCACCATGAAATGTAAAATCCTTTGTTAAGCTGCTGAAAATAAATCCCTTTATTAATTTCATACGGCTCAGAGCTGCAGGAATCTTTTCAAACCAACAAAAGCCGTCTGAAATGATAATCATTATTTCATGTGAATACACAACGAAGCCCCCGTCTAACACACCAGGGACAGAATCAGATCACTGACCAACATGCCTCTCTTTATTCTGACAGAAAAACACTTCAGGCACAAAACTAATTAGCTCTGAATTTTTAAATGACGTGCTCTCAATTAATACCCGAATTGTCCCGACAGATAACACAGCTCTTAATTTTTTTTCCAAACCAGAGATCAGATCCACTGATGGTGTCAAATATCACACTTAGACAAACGGTGCCAGACGGTCAAACGGATTCTTCATCTAATTACCTAAGAACATCTACGGACCTTCTAACTGGGGTGCACTTTTTATTCAGATTTCCAAAAACATATCCTATTAATCCTCTGGATGATGCTGTCCTGAGATGTAAATTAACACTCTGCAATAAACACCATGCATTAATTACAGTAGCCTGAACTGCAGAGATCATTCTTAAGTATTTTTTGAATTGGTTCACGCAGGACGTCCTGAATTCTCCCGAGGTCCCAGCGGTCAATAGAGCAGCGACAGGATAATAACCACCCAGAGTTAATACTGTGTATACATCACTGCTGGCCTTCTGAGGGGCTAATCATGGCAGAGAGATGAAGTGTGGGCCTCCTCTTTATTGAGCTTGTGGAGAGCAGAAGAAGGAGAGGGGCAGCAGTTATTGCCATTGATCTAAAGACGATGACTCCTCTGGGCCGCTGCTGGGAGTCGTTTTTTTTGTTGGATACAAATCGATCCTGTTGCAACTCTGACACTAATAATTGGCCTTTGGCTGCCCTGCGATGGCTTCATTCAGCTCCTTTTGAATGGAGGCCAGAGATCCGAGCAGGCCAGATCAGGACCGACCAGAGGAACGTCGTCTGACAGGCAGGAAGGAGACCTGCCTGTCAGACGCATGTAAAGAGCCTGTATACTGCCTAAGGTTGTTTCTCAAATACATCAAAACACATTTTAAAGTTTCTAGATGGAAATGTTATGACGTAATTCACACTGATTGCTACTGTGCTAAAGTCCGTCAAATGATGATGTAAAAGCTTCCTGCATAATTAAAGACCTTGAAGAACAGGGATAAATAGTTGAGCTAAATGGAGGGACACCTTGGGACGTATTTTAAGGCAACACCTCAAACATCTTCCTTGTGTGACACACAAAAATCAAAAGAAACCAGGCAAAATATCTGGAAGAGACATTTGGACCTCCAGCAGTTTGGTTCTTCCTTGGGTCCAGTTTCCAGATACCTGAACATCCTACATTCATCTGTTCAAACAATTACATGCAAGTATTAACAGCTTGGGAATGTTCAGCCGTCACAGAGTTCAGTAAGGAGAAAGGTTCTGTGACGCACAGACGAACGATCCTTGGTGCCAAATGTGTGAATCAACCCAAGAACAAAGGCAAAAGACCTGATGTTGCTGCTGAAGCTGGTAGGAGAGAGCTTCATTATCCACAGTGAAACGAGCCCTGTACGGACATGGGCTGAAAGGCCACTCAGGGAAGAAGAAGCCATTACTCCAGAAGAAACATAAACAACCTGATTACAGTTTGCAGATGCACTTAATTTATGGAGACATGTCCTGTGGTCTGACTAAAGTAAAACTCAAGAGCTTGGACATTTGGAGGGCTATTGGGGTTGTCCTCCAAATGTCCTCCTTACAAGTCAGAGAACACCATCCCAGCTGTGAATTACGGTGGTGGCAGCATCATGCTGTCTGGGTATTTAGCTGCAGGAGGGACTGGTTCACTTCAACGAATAAGGAGCATCACGAGGTAGGAACATTACGTGGAAATATTGAAGCATCTCAAGATGATGTTTGCAGTTTACCATCATCATTTACTGCAACGTAAATCTTGCTGTTAATCTGCCTCTGCTGGACAGGTGTGGACAGGCGTATTCGTCACTTCCTGTTTGCACTTGGTGGATTGTTTGGTGTGTGAAGGCTCCCTCGTTTGATCTGATTTCTCTCTACTGTGATATCTCTTACTTGTTACTTGTTCTGTTGCTGTATTTAACGTTTGGGGACTCTCCGTGTCTTACACGGTTTTTTCTAGTAGTGGTAAGGGGTCGCTAGCTTAGCGTTAGCTTTAGCTCCACCATGGCTACCCGTTCTGCCGTTTCTCTCTCTGAGTCTCCTCTCTCCTGCTCTCTGTGTCAGATGTTCAGTTACTCCTCTGCCTCCTTTAGTGATAATGGTACGTGTAATAAATGTAGCATTTTTGTAGCTTTGGAGGCGAGGGTGTCGGATTTGGAGGCCCGGCTCCGCGCTGTTGAAAAACCAGCAGATAGCCGAGGCCCCTTAGCCAGTGCGGAGCCACCGAGGGTAGCTCCCAGTAGCAGTCCACCAGCAGAGCCCGGGCAGCCGGGATCTCAGGCCGGCTGGGTGACGGTACGTAGGAAGCATAGTCTTAGATCTCAGCCCACAGGTCACCGCCAACCCGTCTGCGTTTCTAACAGAATTTCCCCGCTCAGCGACACACCCGCTGAGAAGCCAACTCTGGTAATTGGCAGCTCCATAGTCAGAAACGTGGCACTAGAGACACCAGCGACCATAGTCAAATGTCTGCCAGGGGCCAGAACGGGCGACATCAAATCCTACCTGAAACTGCTGGCTAAGGATAAGCGTAAATACAGTAAGATTGTTATTCACGCTGGCGGTAATGACACCCGGTTACGTCAATCGGAGGTCACTAAAGTTAGTGTTGCTTCGGTGTGTAAGTTTGCCAAAACAATGTCGGACTCCGTCATTTTCTCTGGTCCTCTCCCCGATTTAACCAGTGATGACATGTTTAGCCGCATGCTGTCATTCAACCGCTGGCTGTCTAGGTGGTGTCCAGAAAACGATGTGGGCTACATTGATAACTGGCGAACATTTTGGGGAAAACCTGGTCTGATCCGGAGAGACAGCATCCATCCCACTTTGGATGGAGCAGCTCTTCTTTCTAGGAATCTGGCCGAATTTATTAGTTCTCCAAAACTCTGACAACCCAGGGTTCAGACCAGGAAGCAGAGTCGTAGTTTAACACTCCTCTCTGCAGCTTCTGTACTGCTACCCACCCATTACCCTATTAAGATAGTGTCTCGCCCACGACCAAAATTGAATAGATTAAAAAATAATCTAAAAGGAGGAAATCAGGAAAATCCCATTAAAAATATACACAACTCAGACTAAAAAGTAAAATAAAACAATTAAATGTGGCTTACTGAACATAAGATCTCTCTCTTCAAAGACTTTGCTAGTTAGGGACCTGATTTGTGACAATCAGATTGATTTATTTTGCCTCACAGAAACCTGGCTGCAGCAAGAGTATTATGTTACTATAAATGAGTCAACTCCTACTAATTATTTAAATTTTCACATTCCTCGAAATACTGGGCGGGGAGGAGGAGCAGCAACCATCTTTCAGTCTGATTTATTGAATAGTCCCAGACCAATCAATAGCTACAACTCTTTTGCATATTTAATCCTTAGATTTCCTCATCCAAATTGCAAAGCACTAAAACCACTTCTGTTTGTTGTTTTGTACCGTCCACCAGGCCCTTACTCTCAATTTATAGATCAGTTTTCAGACCTTTTATCTGATTTAGTGTTAAATACAGATAAAGATATTATAGTGGGGGATTTTAACATTCATGTTGACACTGAAAGTGATACAGGGGTTGGACAATGAAACTGAAACACCTGTCATTTTAGTGTGGGAGGTTTCATGGCTAAATTGGACCAGCCTGG
The DNA here is from genome assembly GCA_036173005.1 of Crenichthys baileyi. Classification (NCBI taxonomy): domain Eukaryota; kingdom Metazoa; phylum Chordata; class Actinopteri; order Cyprinodontiformes; family Goodeidae; genus Crenichthys; species Crenichthys baileyi. The sequence goes on from JAHHUM010001197.1 coordinate 13,537, forward strand.
TAGCCAGTCTTCATTGATTGCACATTGCACCAGTAAGAGCAGAGTGTGAAGGTTCAGTTAGCAGGGTAAGAGCACAGTTTTGCTCAAAATATTGAAATGCACAAAACATTATGGGTGACTTACCAGAGTTCCATTTTATGGCATTCCCCCTGCCCAATACTTGTGCTAGATGGGCGCGTCACTGCCAAGGACTACCGAACCATTCTTGAGGACCATGTGCATCCAATGGTTCAAACATTGTATCCTGAAGGCGGGACCGTATATCAGGATGGCAATGCACCAATACACACAGCAAGACTGGTGAAAGATTGGTTTGATGAACATGAAAGTGAAGTTGAACATCTCCCATGGCCTGCACAGTCACCAGATCTAAATATTATTGAGCCACTTTGGGGTGTTTTGGAGGAGCGAGTCAGGAAACGTTTTGCTCCACCAGTATCACGTAGTGACCTGGCCACTATCCTGCAAGAAGAATGGCTTAAAATCCCTCTGACCACTGTGCAGGACTTGTATATGTCATTCCCAAGACGAATTGACGCTGTATTGGCCGCAAAAGGAGGCCCTACACCATACTAATAAATTATTGTGGTCTAAAACCAGGTGTTTCAGTTTCATTGTCCAACCCCTGTTGCTTAAATATAGCCTTTAATGCTATCTTAGACTCAATTGGCTTTGGTCAAAACATTAACAAACCTACCCACCTTTGTCTTCATTCTCTGGATTTTGTGCTGACATATGGCATTGAGTGTAAAGACATAACAATATTTTCTCATAACCCTGTCCAGTCTGACCATTTTTTAATAACCTTTGAGTTTAATTTAACCGAGTACTCCACACCTGAAAGAAAATTTCATTATAGTAGATCATTATCAGACAATGCTGTAACAACCTTTAAAGAATCTGTTCCACTTTTGATTTCCTCATTATCACAGAAAAACAGAGTGGAGGGCAATAATTTTGTTTCTTCCCCTTCACAAATTGATTCTCTTGTTCATAGTGTTACTTCATCATTGCGTTGTGCATTAGACAATGCAGCCCCCTTGAAAAAGAAGGAAATTATTCATAGGAGGCAGGCTCCCTGGTTTAATTCAGAGCTGCGTACTTTAAAGCACAATGTTAGAAAATTGGAGCGAAAATGGCGCTCTACACACCAGAGGATTCCTACTTAATCTGGAAAAAATAGCCTACTGTTGTATAAAAAGACACTTCACCAAGCAAACAGCTTATTTCTCATCCTTAAAGAAGAGAACAAGAATAATCCCAGGTTTTTTCTTTAGTATAGTTGCTAAAAACTTACACAGAGTCATAGCTCTGTTGAGCCACCATTCCCCAGCTCTCAGCAGTCATGACTTTATGGGATTCTTTTTTAAAAAAATTGATTCTTTAAAGAGAAAAAACTTGACCAATTCTCCCAGAGATGATTACTTCATCCTCAACAAGTGAGAAACATTGGAAGTAAATGTAGAACCTGATCTGTGTTTGGATGTTTTGATCCTGTGGGGGTTCCTGAGTTATCAGAAAAATTAGCTTCATCTAAACCTTCAAAATGTATGTTAGACCCAAAACCAACCAAAATTTTTTAAGGAAGTGTTCCCCCGATTACCAGCCCCATTTTAGATATGATTTAATTTTATCTTTAGTAAATGGATATGTACCACAGGATTTTTAAAGGTAGCTGTAAATAAACCTTTGCTTAAGAAACCTTCGCTTGATCGAGATGACTTAATAAATTACAGACCGATATCCAATCTTTTCCATTCTTATCTAAAATTCTTGAGAAAATAGTTTGCTAATCAAATGTGTGAGCATTTACACAGCAATGACCTGTTTGAAGAGTTTCAGTCAGGCTTCAGAGCTAATCATAGCACTGAAACAGCTCTGCTGAAGTCACTAATGATATTCTTATGGCCTCAGATAAAGGGACTTGTGTCTGTACTGGTTCTGTTAGATCTCAGTGCTGCATTTGATACAGTCGATCATAATATTCTTAGAAAAGGCTGGAATATGCTGTAGGATCAGGGGGAACAGCGCTAGGCGGGTTTTTAAAAGTTATTTGTCTGACAGATTCCCGTTTGTTAATGTAAATGATAAATCATCTTTAAACTCAAAGGGTAATTGTGGAGTACCCCCAGGGTTCAGTATTGGGGCCATTCTCTTTACTATATATATGCTTCCAATAGGTAAAAATATCAGGCAGCATAGAATAAAATTTTTCACTGTTACGCTGATGACACTAGCTTTACTTATCCATAAATCCTGATGAGCCCAAAACCGGTAGATAGACTACAAGCATGTCTTGAAGACATAAAACTTGGATGACCTTTAAAATTTTCTGCTTCTAAATTCAGACAAGACAGAAGTTGTTTTCTTGGACCGCAGTTTTTTTAAAAAAAAATGCTTAGTCAATCACTTAAACCTGGATGGCTTAAAATTGACCTCCGATAAAAAAAGTAAAAAACCCTTGTGTTTTTTGACCAGGACATGTCATTTAAATCCCATATTAAACAGGTTTTTTCTAGGATTTCCTTCTTTCATCTCTGGAACATTGCCAAAATTAGAAATATCCTGTCCAGAAGGGACGCTGAAAAAACTAGCCCATGCATTTGTTACTTTTTTCAAGGCTGGAAAATTTTGTAATTCTTTACTATCAGGATTTCCACAAAATGCATTTTAAAAGCCTTCAGCTGATTCAAAAATGCTGAAAGCAATACGATGAGTCAGCAAGCAACCCCCGCGAGCTCGGGTTTAGACACGGCATCATCCCCCCCGGTAAACTGTGCTAACATACCGAGGGAAGCGTTCAGGTTCAGCACACCAACAGAGGTCCAAGCGTTTCCGATCGGATCAGAAGGGACAGAAAAGTGTAACGGAGTAACTGTATAGATGCAGCACTGAGGAATGTAGCGTTGGGCTTTCGCTTAACTAAATATATTTTTATTAGATCATCATTACATTTACACTGTATAAAAGGAAGTAAACTCTTTATTATATTTTTATTATATGTGCCTTAAACTTCTATGTTCATTATTATGTTAAGAGGTTCTACTTTTGTATACGTACTAGAGTGCCCCCCCAAAATGTAAAAGGATAATTAAACTATTGGAAATGCAGGAGAAGGGCAGGTACAGTACATATATTTTTTTTTATTTGTTGGGGAGGTTAAAAAAAAAGAGAATAGATCATAAGGATCTATACATGTTTATGGTTGGAAGCAAAATATTGGGAGGGCCTGACCAGTTGGTTGGGAACAGGGTTTTGTTTGTTCAAGTAGTTCAGGGATTGTGGATGTATGTTAATTGCTCAGTTATTTTTGTTGCCCCTCTTGGACATATCGGTGGAGTTATCGCATCAATGTCTTTTAAATTGACATGATGCAGAATACGGAAATTAAATGCACATCCTGGAACTGTAGAGGCTTACAAAAAACGAAAAAAATTAAGCAAGTCATGAACAAATTGAAAGATCTAAACTCTAAAATAATATTCTTACAAGAGACCCATCTGTTAGAGGAAGAAAGTTTGAAGGTGCGCAGAAGGTGGCGGGGGGGATATATATGTAACTTCATTTACATCAAGAGCCAGGGGAGTAATGACCCTAATTCGTAAATCTGTTCCCTTTCATGTGACCAGTGTTATTAAAGACAAATCGGGGAGATATCTGATTATTCAGGGGTCCATCTTACAAGAAACTCGCAACTTAGTAAATGTATATGGTCCCATTTCTGACGACGATGCTTTCTATACCAATTTCTTTCTTGCCCTTTCATCACTGACAGGAAAATACATTATAGGGGGCGACTGTAACTGTGTTCTGGACCCCACTCTAGACAGGGCTTCAGGAGCTGACCAGACACACATCAGAAGTAGGAAAACAATATGTCATTTTATGAAAGAATTAAATTTAGTAGATATATGGAGACATTTAAAACCTACTGAAACAATCTACTCATGTCACTCAAAAACATTTAGAACATATTCGCGCATAGACTATTTTCTGACTTCAAAAGAATTGCTCTCAAATATAACTGATTGTTGCTATGATAGCATTCTATTATCAGATCATGCTCCCTGTAATTTATTATATTCTAACAACAACCTGTGGAGAGATCCTCCTAGATGGTGCTTACACCAGAAATGGCTGAAGGATGAAAAATTTCTTAATTATATTGGAGAAAAAATAGACAAATATTTCAGTATCAATACCACACAAACTTCAGCCTGTATAAAATGGGACGCTTTTAAGGCATGCTTGAGAGGTTATATAATCAGTTATACCACATCAAAATCTAAGGAACAATGCAAAAACAGACAACAATTAGAATCTAAGATTAAATTACTAGAATCACAAATTTTTAGAAATGGCAACACAGGAAAAGAGAAGGAACTGCTGTTATTAAAGGCGCAATATGAAAAAGAATCTGCAGACAAAGCGGCCTCCAGTTTGTTAAGATTAAACCAATCATTCTATGAACAAGGAGAAAAACAGGGGAAACTCTTGGCTTGGCAAATAAAACAACTGGAAGTGCAAAAAAACATAACCTCTCTTATTAATGGTAAAGGGGAAACATTTTCAAAATAAATGAAGAGTTCAGAAAATACTATGAAAAGCTATACGATTCTCAAGATACCTCCGATATTCAGGAACATGACTCATTTCTGAATAAATTAAATATCCCCTCGATAGATGAAGGTTATAGAGAACAA
>JAHHUM010001197.1:25995-255295 GCA_036173005.1 Crenichthys baileyi
TACTGGGGATTTCTCTGCGACAGTTTCTGCAGGCTCCGAGAGAGAAAGTAAGCAATGCTTATACCTTAATTTCCCCTCTTCATGAATGAAATCACCGGGTACACAAACAGTGCTTCACTCATACTTAACTTTGCATATGATCGCGTGATCTTATGACACTCTTGGATCCAGTTTGAAGAGTTTATGTCTTTTTGCCAGCAAAAGACATCAGCGCGCTGTGTCTCTCCTGACGGTCCCTCTTGAGGCCGTGTGGAAAGAGGGCGAATGTAGCAACAGCGGTGCTTTTATTTGGGTAGTGACGTCAAAGGAAGTCCGCAGTTATCCTGTTTTTGGCTGTGCCGGAAGACGGTTAATGCACTTTATTTTGAAAACTCCAGAAAGTGTATACCGGAGTTTTAATGTTGAAATCCATGGCTGTAGGTCCCAACACCAGGAAGTCCCAGCTTTGGCACAAATGGGTCTTCCACATGGACCATGACCCAAAGCACACCCCCAAATTAGTTACAAAGTGGCTGAAGGACAACAAAGTTCATGTTTTGGCCAAAACAAAGTCCTGATCTCAGTCTCATGTGGCAGAGTGTAAAATGTGTGTGTGAGCAAGGCGGCCCACAAACCTGACCCAGTTAGAGTGGTTCTATAAGGAGGAATGGTCCAAATTTCCAGCAAACTATGGTGGGAAGCCTATAAAATATATATAGCGTGCGCACTAAATACTAATTAGTTCCCACGAAATACTAATTCGTTCCCACGGCATAGGAATAACGAGCACATGAAATACTAAAACAGCGCACTTTCTGAAACATACAGAGGAACAGAACAGCTGGATGGACAGGGATAGTCTGATCAAGTTTTATTTTAGGCTGGGGAGGAACTACACAGAGATTCTGAGAAGTCTGACATAGCAAGGAAGTCTCTTTAGTGAGAGGCATCTAAATAGAATATTGAGAGCCAGGTGTTAACCCTTCCTGCTTCCGTTTCCTGACTGTGGTCTGGAAACACAGGGGAGACGCTTCCTCCAGGGCCGAAATGGCTGTTCCCTTCGGGGTTAACTCCCTGTGTCACAAGGGTTAGACTTCTATGATGATGAAGGGACCGGATTGCTGAAGCAGTGGAGTTTTTAATAACTGTACTGCACACTGATTGCAGGTTAAATCTACTGTGTCCAGCTGAACTTCCTCCCCAGTCGCTGTCGTACATACTGGCAAAACACACAACCGCACACACACTCTTCTTCTCTCTCTGCACTCTTCTTCGTGGTCCCAGTCTGACAGCGCACAGCGCCACCGCACATATGAACTGTCGAGGTAGGAAAACTTTACTGGCTGTCCGTTAACTCCTACATTACTCCTCACCTCTCATCGACTCGTTTTATTTGCCGCCCCAAAGGACGATCCTCAGTCAGAGATCAGCTGTAGTTTCCACAAGTTTATTAAAACCAATCTGAATTCAGAGAGGGAGACGTCACACTTACACTGCTGTACCTTGGAAACCCCTGTGTGTCGTCTCACTGGGGCTGCGTGTCATTACATTTTATACCCCACGCTGCTATGCAGTCTACATACACAATCATTCTGTCTGTGGAAGTCTCCCCAGCAACAGTATCAAAGAAACGGAGATACATTTCATTATTTAAGAAGAATTGTTTCCCACGCGTCTTCAGGAATCTTCAGGGAGAGGAGTACCATGCCTCCCTAATGCACTAATGCACTACTTCTCACAATACAGACAGAAAACACCTGCAAACTTTAACCTTAAATAATTAACAATCATTGTGTAAAAACTGAACTCTATAAGAGGCTACTGTTAAGGTTTTTTCTAACTATGAAAAGCATAACTCAAACTCCTAATAAAAATCAATCTATAAACGGCAAAGTCCCAAATATATCTTAGTTTTAGCTACTAATAATAAAGCAGTTATATTTCCACACTACTAATAATAAGGCCTTTATATTTCCACAGGACACATACGCACTTACACACCTACCGTACATGGAGCTCCATCACTTGATGCCTACTTCATGGGAACGAATCAGTACTTTGTGGGCACGGATTAGTATTTCGTGGGAAAGAATTAGTATTTCATGGGAAAGAATTAGTATTTCGTGCACTCGCTATATATTTTTTTCCCCCAGGTCAGTTCCCGGGCGCCGTAACTTTCAAATACACACATGAATGTAAAAATCTGCATTAAATTGTAAAAGCTGTCTGCTGTATTGAAGACCTTTCTTATTCTTATTTTTTTTTTGAATGGACATCTTATCTCGTAATAATGAGAAAACGTGTCTATTTTTTTCTGTGGTGAATGTAATAATTGTCCATTTGTGTGTATACTAGTATTTATATTTCTCCTATTACTTTCTATTTGCACGGTGGCGCAGCTGGTAGCACTGTTGCCTTGCAGAAAGAAGCTGGCTGGGGGTCTTTCTACTTGGAGTTTCCATGTTCTCCCCGTGCATGAGTGGGTTCTCACCGGGTACTCCGGCTTCCTCCCACAGTCCAAAATGTAAATAAAAATGACTGTTAGGTTATTTTAGGTGTGAATGAGTGTGTGCATGGTTGTTTGTCCTGTATGTCTCTGTGTTGCGCTGCGATGGACTGGCCAGGGTGTACCCTGCCTCTCGCCAGACTGCTGGAGATAGACTCCGTAGACTCCCCCGTGACCCACTATGGAATAAGCAGTATAGAAGATGAATGAATGAATACTTTTTATTTCATGTGTATTGTTAAAAAAAAACAAAAACGTTTGAAGCTTTACTTATCCTAATAAAAGGTGCAAGAGGAATAAATATATTTTCTTTTTTCACCACCAGAGGCTAAGAGCGATACCCAGCTCTGCCGATAGATGGCAGTAGCGGCTACAGTCTCGCTGTAATTAGCTGTAATCTGTTCGTCACCCAGCGCAGGCACCTGCAGACTCATCAACTCTTTGCGCTGTTACAGGTAGACAACACGGATTAAATCGTTTAGAATCATAACAACATACTATTTCGTTGAGCAGATATGAATTCACTTTTCAGGTGTTTGTGAGTTAGCCTTGTTTATCGAAGTGTGGGAGCTAACCGGAGCTAGCTCCTGAAGCTAACCCGCTCAGTTTGAGCCGCTGTTGGTTGGGCGGTTAGCTAATCTTTGTGACCTTTACCTGAACGTATTTCAGTCAAACCAAATGATGATTTCCGCTGCTGTGGAACAGGAGGTTCCTCGTCAGTATGGTAAATGCTTGTTTTGTACAGAATTTCCTTTATTTTAAGAAGGTAACTGTGGTTCTGGTGATTTGGGCCTGGTCCGGGTGTGCCCAGTTCTCCCTGAACACGACAGTGAAGTTAGTTCTTTCTTTCTTTTCTTTGTTTTAAGATCATATAGTCTATATTTAAATCAAAAGGTGGTCTTTTTTTAAAACGTCATGTAACATCAGCGGCTGTAATCAAGTTTTATTTAGCTGGACTGCGGCCAAACGATTCTTTAATATTTATTAAAAAGACTGGAAAACAGGTGATTTTGTGCTTTATTTTACTGTGAGCTACTTTAGATTGGGTCCATCTTGATAACCTTTAGCAGTTCTTCTACGGTGATAGAATCTATAGAGTTTGTTAACCTTTGTTTGAATTTGTAAAGATACAGTTAAGGTCATTTAAAGGCGTTATTTTGACCTATTTTCCACCTTACAACTGCCCCCGTTAAAAACTACAGGACTGGGTCCAGGTAAAACCTGGGCAGAAACTTTCTACACCCACACATTTTGTAAAATAAAGTGTGATTTATAAACCTGTTGTGGAAAAATTCGTATTTCCCAAGGACTGGAGATCGACAGTCAAGTCAGTTTTATTGAACGCCATGCCATGGGAGCGCAGTCTTCAGCCGTCACACGGGTATCCAGGAGTTCTGCCAGAACTGTTCTCTAACTAGACAAAGAACACATCCCTTTATAACATGTTCAAGACACAGTAATTCATGGCACTGAAGCCCTGATACATCGGCATGCTATCTGGGACTCTTGGTCCCTGGAGCCCTCCCTGGGACAAACAGGGCCCTGGTTGTCCGTTAGGCCATAGAGGGGGGTGATTACTGGTTTAGGTCATGCAGGGTATCAGGTTATGTCGAGGGCACCAAAATGTTCGTCAGCAAACCTTGATTCAGTTGGTGAAAATTCCAGAGAGGCAATTTTAGTTGTTTTTGTTTTCTTCCCCACCTTAGATGAGCTCCTGTTTGAAAACTACCCAGTTAGGTCAAACCTGGATAAATTTACTTCATGACGAGTTAAATAAAAGAAATAGTTTGTGAAAGCAAAGTTCTATTTGTAAAAACTCCAATCTCTAGATTTAAACTTCCTGTGAAATCGCCATCTAAGGATGCATGGAAATATATTTTATAGGATCTGAGTGTTGAGTAATTCTGACCAGGTTTCATTGGTCTGGTTTTGTAGTTCTCAAGCAGGACGTCGTTTTTTAACGGTTGACACAGGTCACGAACATAATAATAACCAGTGTGTTTGACCGTCCTACTTGAACTGGTGATATAACCCTTCAGTGAAGCTGTAATTCAGATGCTAACTTCAGTCTGTTGGTAAATGTGTTGCAGGGAAGAAATCCTCCTGAGTTATATCTGGAGTCCGTGTGTCTAACACCAACATGTAAGTTTGGTTTCTGGCGTCATCTAAAGTTTATCATGTAAAACAATATTAAAAAGCTGCTTTAAAATATGGATTTTAAAAGTTAAGATCCTTCTAAAAGAAAGAGCTAACTGATATATATTTCCACATTGTCCGACTCTGGTACCATATGGTTCTGGTTGGCCTACATGCAGAGCGGCTGACTGATAATTGAAAAGGCCCTGAAGGCATCAAGAGGATGAACTCCGAGCTTGAAGGTTCTCATGTTCTGCTGTGTAATGTGGGAATGTTGGTTAGGAGTGGATGAACCTGCTCTTCAAACCTCTGGAGAGCAGCCGTGTGTTGGTCCAGAGCATCTTCTCTATGAGCCCAGTTAACAGGACATAAAGTTAGTTGAAGAGCATCTAACACGCATGTTGGGAGCCTAAAATGAAACGTGGAGGTCAGAGGGAAACATTTTATCTGTGGTGTTAACTTCGTTAGAAACCAGACTGCTGACAGAGCCGAAGATCTTTGCTGACCTCAGTTTGATAGCAGCTCATCTTCATGTCTCTGTAGAACCTCTCGTTTTATTAAAGTCATGTTTATCACAGGAGGTGGCTGGGGCTAATGGGATAATGGCGGACAGGGGAGTAATCCGTCCTTTATTGTTTTAGTTTTGAAAATAAGTTCTTATTTTATTTGGAGGAAACACTGATATTCCAGTCGTTCAACCTGGACCCGTTTAGTCTTCATCTACAGAAGACCAACAGGTGGGCAGCCCAGATGGGTCTGTTCTGCTCATTGCTGGTTCGCTGGCGTATGACACGACTGGAAGGGGCGATGAGCAAAATGGATCCACTAGTTGGAGGAAATAAAATGTAGGTGTAAATCAGGGAGGACCCGTCTAGAGGCGCTGATGGCCGAAGTAGGCCTGAATGTTTATGTTTGCTGATGATGTCAGCGCCTCGCTAACGAAGGAGAGACCGGCGTTGGACCTCGGTCTGTCGCAGCCTCTAGTGAGAACGTTTGGGTCATTGTACAGATTCACACAAACCTGCTGAAATGTATTTCCTGATCATAAACAATAATAACATGTAGCGGGTTTTTTTATATTGATGTATTTCATTTAGGGCTACAACTACTTTAATATTTGACTAATCTCTGGATTATATTTTATAATAATCTCTTTATTTGGTAGAAACTGAAACTTCCTGTTCTAGTCTAAACACCTGTGAACGTCCCTTTGTTGCCGTTCTCCTTTATTTAACACTTTTACGATTAAAAACCCAAATAACATAAATAGCAAATTTAGTTTTTAACAAAATATTTATTTTCAACTGGTTAAAAGTCCAATAAAAATGACAAATGAAATAAAGAAACGAACTGTAGGGACCTTGAAGCTTTTAACAATGCTTCATGTCTAGAAGGACTTTAAATTGGGGTAAAAAGGTGAGAACATCGACACGTTCTGCAGTCAGGCTTGCTGTCTTTGTTGAGGCAATCAACATCCAGGAAGAAAGATGAATGAATCATTCATTTCCAGCTCTGCAGTTAGACATTAAACTACCCTGTCATGCAGCGGTACATTAATCCATCCATGTTTTCTCCACACGATCTTTAAAGTGTGTTTAAAGTTTCTGAAGCCTTTCTTCTATTCTTGGCTAAGACTCAATCAGTAGAGTTCTGGTATTTAGGTAAAGAAACCATTTTAGAGCTTTTTATTAATGTGCCATTTTCCTGCATTAGGTTGATTCTAAAACAGTTAAAGCCAAAACTATTCATACCCTCGGCAGATTCAGAGTTCATCATTTTCTTTCAGCCAAGAAGTTGGTTCTGTTGGTAAATGAGACGGGCATCTCTCAAAAGATAAGAGGTTTTTATTGACTTTTAATTAAAAAATGCCATGATGAAAATGATTTATACCGCTCTCCACAATCAGTGGAAAAACCTATTGACAATCAAACCCCTCAGTCGCTTTTTGCATGTCGTCACTAAGATTTCACTCTTTTAAATTTGATGATGAGCTCCATGTCTTGAAGGTTGGAAGGCCTCCTTGCCATCACCCTAATCTTCAGCTCCCTCCACAGACCCTCACGTCTGTCTGGGTCGCTCAGATGTTGATACATGTTTCCTTCACACCTCCAGGGGTATGAATATATTTGGGCTCAGGTGTAAATCTGATAGGTTACATATTAGTTGCCTGAATGTAAAACTCTCCTCTGTTCCTTTTAACGTTCTTCTCTTCTCTCCGTCTTTTCATGCTTGTTGCCAAATGTTGCTTTTGTTAATGAAGAGGAGAGAGCAGGAAAACTTCTGAGTCCAATTATTTCTCAGTGATTTGCATTTAAACAGGATGAGAACAGTCAGGGGACCCATTTCTCCAAAACAATGTAGCTTCTATTAAAAGTTTCTTACTGGACCAATTACACACATGGAAGATTCTGTTGGAGATCGCCTGACGTTTCAGCCTGCGGAGGTAGGAATATAAATAATTTCACAAGGTCCGCATAATCCAGAAAATAAAATGAACTCGGCGCTTCCTGAGGATAACTCGCAGCAGACAAAGTCATTAGAAAAGGGCAAATTTATTTAAAGCACTTACATAGAAAAATATGATTGATTTGAGTCAACAATAATAAATAGAGCGCCTGAATGTCCCCAGGCCACGTCGTCCATACAACTGTACAATCAATAACCAGTTTCACAATACAGCAAAAGGCACTAGCATTTACCACAATCAACAACACAAGGATGGAGGCGGCGTGGACGGAGCAGGGCTGTTCATGGTGACGGTCCGGTCCATCCTCAGACATGATCCAGTGTTTGGTACCGGGACGCTTTCTCTAGCAGGGGAATCACGTCTCGTTTGCATGTCTTTAACTCACATGTAGGTGAACAGTAAAGTAAAACCAGGAGGGCAGATCAAGATGAAGCTCGCAGAAAACATCTGGGCCGGAAAACAACAAAATATGTCTGAATTTAAACAGATTAGTTCGTCAGGAGGCCAAACGTTGACTAGATTAGATCTATGTCAGAGTGACACAAGCAGTTGATGGATTTAATGCAACCTTTTCTACATCTAATAAAACTAAAACATGAAGTCCTTCTGAAATTAAGATGTTTTCCTGCTGCTGGATACGAGATCTGCATTAAAACCTGTTTCTAAATCAGAACAAATTATCTTTCTCTTGATCTCAGGCTTTGAGGGCGAAGCAGGGTCAACATTTCCAGGGTATCTTCAGGAGATCAGCTAAAGGAACCGTTACAAAGAAGACTGGGCTAAGTGGTACCAGAAAGCGGATCATCGGGTCAGTAAGTAACTCCGGAGCGTGTGTGTGTGTATCTGGAATTACATTGATTCCTTACAGATTTCTTCTTTTCCACAATTAAAAGTGTCAAACATAACCTAGATAGTTTCAATTAGCTGGAACCATATCTAACCCAATGTGGCCCCGTGGCCCCCGGCCCTAAAAACTGGTTGTTCCACCAGCAGCAGCCATCAGGGGTTTGAGGTAACCGCTAACAAGTCTTTAACATCACTGTGGAGGAGTTCTGACCCACATTGTTTTAAGTCAGCCACACTGGAGCATATTTAAGCTTGAAGTGGCATGGTACAGCATATCAGTTAGATCTAGGTACAGACTTTGACTAGGCCACTCCAATCAGAGGTGGAGTTGCTGGTGTGTTTTGGATTATTTTCCTGTGATGAAGTAATTGGTCTGATATTCAGGTGTTCTGCAGAATTCATGGTTCTATTAATATCACAGATGGCCCTGGAGTAGTAAACCATCCCCAGAGCATCACACTGCCATGGAGGGCATTTTTGACAAGTCTGTTTCTTATTGTTGAATCATGACCTCTGACCTTAGCTCAGGCAGTGAGACCTGCAGAGCTTTAGATGTTCTGGGTTCTACTGGGTCCTCCTGAATAGATGTGCTGTTGAGAAAGTTCTTAATGGTTCTGAAAGCCTTTCCTGGCTGATAAAGGTCAGATACTTTAATTTTCCTCTGTTCCTGCATTTCTTTAGATCAGGGCATGATGTGCTACTTACTGAGGTCTGTTAGCCTACTTCATGTTGTCAGACAGGTTCCATTTATGTGACTTGTCTGTCTACTTTTAAGGCTAGGCTTAAAACTTTCCTTTTTGATAAAGCTTATAGTTAGAGTGGCTTAGGTTATCCTGAGCTATCTCTGTAGTTATGCTGCTATAGGCTTAGGCTGCTGGAGGACATAATGACCACTTTCACCCTCTTCGCTACTTTCTCACACTACTCTCCAATTTTGCATTATTTGCTGTTATTTCAGCTTTTAACTTTGTTCTCTCTCTTTTCTCTTCTATCCAATTTGAATAAATAACAGAATCTGGCTGCACTGTTCAATGATTAAGATTAATTGTAATGTATGAACCTGACTTTTGTGAAGTGCCTTGAGACGACATGTTGTGAATTGGCGCTATATAAATAAACTGAATTGAATTGAATTTATTGATACTGTGGCTTATGCAGTAATCAGGATTACATGTGATCCCATGATTCATTGCAGTTAATGATTTAAAGGACCAGGTTGTAACTGGATCATTTGGGCTAAAAACACTGAATTTCCTTTAATGTGAAGACATTTGACATGGCAGCAGGAAATCAGTTAATTTCAGCTGGACTTGTAAAAATCAGCAGGATGATGGGTAGAAACGGGTCAGTAGATGCCACGAATATCCAGTGACTCCGACAGAACAGCATAAAAACAAATAAATACATATCCCACTCCCTCTGACGTCATTCATCAGCGTTGGTCCCAGTCGGTTCAGTTAAAACATCTTTTTGCTGCGGTGAAACCTGAACAATGAAATGAAAACGGGCTTTTCTGCCCTAAAAAGAACCTGTAGAACCTGTAGTGCAACTGTTAACATGCAAGACGAAGCAGGCATGACGAGCAGCACGCGTGTCGATGGGGCAGCTGGACCTCACACACACTTAAAAGCACGTCCCTGATGCGCACAGAACATATAACTAAAACTCTGGATTTTCTTTTCCTTAAAGAGGCCCAAAAATATAAAAGAAAAACGTATCGTGTAAAGCCATCATCAAAACCTTTTAAATGCAAATGTTTCACTATCATTGGTTCAGATTTATGCAAACAAATCAAAGTGTTAAATATCTTTGTAAATGTCATGAAATCGATAAGGCTTAAATCATTCTCCAGTTCGACTGGCCTCACAGACGTAGTTCCACCCGCAGTGCTGGGTCCCATTAGGTCCATACAGACAGACTGACTGGTTCCCAGTGTGTCCTCTGAAAAAAACCCTGATTGTCAGATCAAATTAAAACCATGTTTTTATTTTTATTTTCCTGCCCTTAAAGCAACGCCGGTCGGTATCCTTGTCCTTCATCCCTCCCATCACCACCTTGGTGGAATCGTCTGGAGAATTAATGCTCAGGGGCCCCATAAAGCTTTACTGTGTCACCAGATCCGCTCTCTGCTGCGAGGTGATTCCCAGCGTCAGTACGTGTCCCAGCCCTCAGGGTTCTGATCCCCGCTCTCTGGAGTTTAGATGTTCCTCTGGGCAGTGAGGTACTTGAGAGCCGCAGCGCCGTACTTCCTGGACAGATCCTGGTGGAACTCGTCCTTCAGCGTGTTCAGACAGTTGCGATAGCTGGAGCTGGAGCGAAACTTGGAGATGTCGAAGCTGGGAGCGTGTGGCATGTGGATCATGAAGGCGTTGGGAAGCACCATCAGGTCATACTCCTGAAACAAGACAAAATGAAACAGGTTGAGGAACAAGAGGTGGTGCTTTGTAGTGCATCACAGGATGAAGAAGCCTGCAGCTGTAACAGTCCAACTCCAGGAAACACGTCTGTATAGTCAGCAAAAAAACGGAAAAAGCAAACTAAACTGGACAACGAGACAGAAATGAGTGGAGTCTGAAATGTTCTCACAGTCCAAAAACATGACTTAGTTTATTTTGTTGCTCTAAATTGTTCTTGTTGGCCTACACCTATGAGCGTGTTTGTCCCGGCGACCCGTCCAGGTTCAGCGAAGCCCGCTGGAGATGGGCAGCAGTCTGCACATCAAAGACTCAGAAACTTTGAGTAAAAACACAGAAAAACATTTTTTTTTAACTGTCTGACATTAAATCTGACTAAATGTCTCTTTGGACGGTGAAGGAGTGACTCTTATGACTGTTTTTAAACCAGTAGCTGAAGTTGAGCAGAACTTGACGGATGTGCATACACAGCGTTTAGAGGAGAAATATAGAGTCAGTCCTAAAACATGGTGATCTGCAGATGAACCATCTCTCGGATCTGCATCAGCCTTGGTGTGGCACTGGTGCTTTAACCTTCTCACTGCAGCCCCTGCAGACGTACCTGAGCGTCCAGCTCCATGATGTGGGACACCTTGTTCCAGCCGAAGCCCACAAAGCGCTGGTCGTACTCGGGACAATCCCGTCTCACTACGACGTACGGCTCGAAGTCCGACTCCCACTCCACCTTATAGGGCGTGGTCGCTGTTCGCCATTTAGCATAGTTGGTTGGAGCGTGACCCTTCGGCCACACGTGGTACCTGCAGCAGCAGAAAGGAGAGGATGTTGGTTTACGAGTTCTGTTTGACTGGAATGGGTTCTGGTTCTGTGTTCTGGTACCTGAAGGTGTAGAGAGTCCCCATGTCCAGCATGGAGAGAAGCTCTGCTTTGGATTTAGGGAAGGACAAGCGGTACCGCAGAGTCTCGAAGGCTGGAACCACCAGAGCCTTCTTGGTGTGGGCCATGTCCAACTGGACTATAGACTTTCTGCAGAAGTGAAAAGATTAAAGATCTTCTATCAGGCGGGTCTTTGTTGGGATCATTTATTTTAGTGGTGATGAGACAGAAATGTTTATCGGAACGATCACAGTAGAGAGCAGGAAACACAGACGGTCATGTTTCAACTGAAGCAGTTATAGCGTCGTAAAATGAGTGATTTCCCAGGAGAAATGTTTGGACTGCAAACCACAGCCTGCTGTGTGGCGGCGCCAGAACTGGTAGCTAGAAGGCTGCGTGCACCAACACCAGGATGTTGATGTGAATATTTCATTCAGTTGTCGATAGTCAGACCACACAGGGCAGCGCCATCAGGAGGCAGGGGAGGGGAGGGGAGGGGAGGGGGCTGGTTCAAACTAGATGAAGTCCATCAGAACTCCCTACTGCAGCTTTAAGATATCCTGCCCCTTTTTGCATTGACCAGACCAACCATGACGAGTTTCCCCAACATGTTCCGGTACACGGAGGTCCCCTGGACAAATGTTTCTGACAACAGGCTTGATGATGCTTACTTTCTTCCAACAAGCATCAGGAACACCTGACCATTCTCCATGTTCCCACTGTGTGATGTCCGCCCCAGATACCTCAGAGCCCAGAGAAGTGGACACCAACATGTGGTTGACTGTAGCTGTCCAGCTTAGGCTCCACCCTTGGTCCCCATACAGTAAACCGCCATTTTCTCACAGCTTTGCTGACAATTTCAAACATACCTCCAATCCATCTTTGCTCCTCAGATGATTAACACATAAACAAAGGCAGAGACATTCTGAACCTGCAGCACCACTGGTCTCACCTGAGGTAATCATAGAGACCGTACATCGGCAGGAAGTCCACATCTGTTAGGAACACGTAGGGTGTGTTGGCGTTCCTCAGGGCCACGTTCCTAACCAGGTTGACCGGGTAGAACTGACCTTCCTTGTAGACGATGTGGTAGCCGACGTTCTTGCGGTTCTTGAGGACCTCGGAGGCCTGAGCGTAGCGCAGGAACTGCTGAGCCTCGGCGTCGGACATGTAGAGGGCCAGGCTGATGGGGCCCTCCCAGTGCTTACAGATGGCTTCCAGCATCTGCAGCCTAAGGGGCGACAGGGAGGAGACCATGATGTGTTTAAACCAGTGAATGAAACAGGAAAATACCACTTGGTAGACTGGTCTCCAGGGACTGATGCATCTATGCAGCAGGAATTATCTGAGATAACAGACTATTCATACACAGTGCTTGTTAAATAGAACGTTGACTGAGCCCACATAGCTTGAATTATTACTGGGAATTGTCCAGAAAGTGTCCTAATGAACCCAATAAACCTGAACCGGCTCCTTTTTATGCCTGGCTAAAGGCAACAGATCAAGACCTCAGAAACAGTCGGTTTTTCCTTAAATTAGAGATGCATGAACGAGTCCCCCAGAGATCAGAATCAGACTATTTTCCCCTATTTGTTGAAACTCCTTTCAGTTTAATCAGGTCAACAAGTTGAGGACATTTGGTTTGATGGTTCAATCTTCGATTTTGCTCATTTTTTCTTTTAGGTTTTGAAAGCAAGCTAGAACCCGGTTTGGGCCTGATAAGTGGATCTGTAGTTGCATGTGCTGCTGTAATAGGAGGAAATGCCCCTCTCTATTGACCCTTTTCCACTGGCTCGTTTTAGGCGGCTCCGCTCCACTCGGGTCGGTACCTGTTGTGTTTTCACTGACGGCTGGAGTTCTGGCTTGAAGCCGATGCAGGCAGTCTGATTACGGGCAGCTGCTCTCTGCCTGCTCCCTCCTCCTGCAGACGCTGGTTCTATGAAGGACCGTCAATAAATATCAGAACCAAACCCGCTGGTTCACGGTGGTTTGTTTGTGTGTTTTGGGGAAATGTTTGTGCCTCTGAACAGCTGATTTTATGCGTGATCAGCTGGTTTAGGCTGTTTGGTAAATAGTCAAATTATATTTGGGTTTGAGCTGCTCGGGTCATATTATTGTAGTCTCCTCCCTGCAGTACCTCTCCTTTCTCCTCCTCCCACGGCCAAGCAGTGAACAGCGGTCTGGTCACGTCACATGTAGTCCTGACTCAGCCCCAGTTGGACCTGCTCAGGAGCAGGGACCAAAAAACTAGGTACTGGTATGGAAAACAACAGTAATGGAAACGCTCGCAAAGCAAGCCGAGTAGAGCGGAGCCGGGCTGCATCGAGCCGGTAGAAAACGGGCAAATACTGACATGACATCAAGGCTCTAAGATGTAACCCCGTCCATCACTAAGTTGACTGTGTTAAATTTAAACCCAACAGGAAGTGAAGGCGCAGGATTCACCCTAATGATTTAAATCTCAGTTTCCAGCTGATTATGTCCACATTTAATCATTTCACTGCAGTACCGGTCCATGGAGAGCTGAGCCACCAGTGTGACGTCTGTGTCGTCCTCAGTGGGCGTGTACTCGTACTGCAGGAAGTACAGGTGCACGCGGTGCACCGTGAGCCGCTCCCGCCGGAAGTCGTAACACTGATCGTCTTCGTCCAGCTCCTCCAGCGCCGCCTGCAGCTGAGGAGAGGAACCACATGTTTAAATTCCCTTTTTTATGTGAAACAAACAAGCTGAAATGTGCTTTATTTCTGTGTGTGTTACCTGGACGCTCTCCGGACTGGCCTGGCTCGGGCAGCCGAACAGCTCCCTTCGCAGCAGGTTCCCGTCGTACTCCAGGAAGGTCAGGTAGAGGTTCCTGAAGAACTCTACATGTTTGTTCTTCACTCGGAGCTTCTTTGGAGAGTTCCAGTGGATCACCTGGAGGCACAACAAGCAAACTGGGTTAAACTCAGCTTAGAACAAAAATGTTGCATATATTCACATTAAGTAAGTAACAAGGAGCATCCAGTGAACAATAGCCTGGAATATAAGACCTTAGAATTTCCAGCCATAGTTTCTTATGCATAATTAAGGTTTATCTCCCTCATATCTACTCATATAGACGTCTGGTCTAATATTGGATTGAATTTAGTCTAAAAGTGAAAGTAATCACACCTCAACATTTAGCTACAGTACTGTGGCTATTTACAGTCTACCTGTGGTTTAGTTCAAGGCTGGCGTGGAAAATAAAATGAAACATGTTTTAATATGAAAAAGTTTTAGTTTCCTATCGGTCTCAGATTTACACCCATCCATTCCTCCATCTGGTTTTTCCAGGTTCAAGTCTGTCCTCCTGAGAAATATGACTTCTGATGTTTACACCCCAAAAATGGGCCAAATATATGTATTATTTTTTTAATGTGAAGCACATTAATCCCCACATTAAAAGCAAACGGAAAACTGTCTTGATCAGCAACATCATTACAAGATTTAGTATGTAGTTAATCTTATTGGTCTGACCTGCTAGTAGTCAGAGCTAAATGAGGACAACGTTTAAACTGTTGGGTCGGAGCAGCACAGGTGGACCATCTGCCTCAGGATGCTAAAAACAGGATTTCTGACTCTCTCAAACTTAACCAGATGTTTCTACATCAGTCAGGCTTTAAAGACGGAACCTGGGATCGACCCGAACCGGAGGAGGGAGGGAAGGAGCGTCTGCCGATCAGCTGCCGTACCTTGAGGTCAGACACCTCGGTGTAGCACTGCTCTGAGCGAGTGTGATCCGACAACTGGACGTTCCAGAAGCAGGGCAGCTGGTGTACCAGGACCGGGTTCTGCTTTATGAAGGCGTTGAAGATGTCCTGCACACAGAAGAGACGCAGAGCTTCAGCCGCATGTTCCTGCTGTCAGAGCAGCTGTCTGGCTCAGTGCCGTTTCTGAGTCATCGTAGCATTAAGAGATGAATCACAGGAGCTTGTGGTGTCCTGTCAATCAAATATGCTGGAAGCATCTCAGTTCAGAGACAGTGACAGTCTAATAAAAACATTTCAGAGGAACCGGTCCATCAGATCTTTGTAAGATGTGCCTGGAAAGGCAGGTCGTAGCTACCAGTTAGAAGTTCAGGTGTGACCAGTAAGATTCTGACAGAGGTGCCTAACCTGGTCAGCAAGCGACGTACTGAGCATGCTCATAAGCTCCCTCTCTGCTGTCAGGCGCCACATCTGCTCCCAGCTGATTCTTCGCAGTCGTTCCAGGTAGAGGAGGATGACACCTGCAGTAGAGAAGAAGATGAAACCTGGAAGACTCCTCACTGGATTCAATCATCCTGCGCAGTTTGCAACCAAACGTCAGCATCTTACCAGTGTTGAAGCCTCTTCCCAGCGCAGGCCAGGGTTTGTGGTTCTTCCAAAGGTTTCCCAGGTACCAGTCGCTCTGGTTCTCCACCAGACCAATCACCTGCTTATCTGAAACCAGCAGAAATACCAGAAAAACTTCAGTCGACACGACGGGATGCCATCTGGTTGACTGAGAGTTTGTCACATTTCTTGAACTGGAGAGAATGGTTTCAGGGTCAGAAATAAAGTCAGATGAGATGTTTAAAGGACAGAAGTAGTTCAAAAGTCTGCCTGAGGAATTTACAAAACCCTCAGGCAGAGAGGTTCTTTCCTCAATCATGGTGAGCTGGAGGATGATCTAATAAAATCTCCAACATGGTGGTAAACCTTTGCTCTTTGGTGCCATCAGCACAAAACAGGTAAATTATGCTAAACGTTCAGATCATTAGAACCAAAAACAAGTCACATATTTATTTTTAAGAGGATCAGTACTTTTCTTTGGATTTAGCAACATAATGACCACGTTCACCCTCTTCGCTAAATTCTCACACTACTCTTCAATTTTGTATTATTTGCTGTTATTTCAGCTTTTAACTTTGTTCTCTCTTTTCTCTTCCTAGAAGCTACACCTGGCCTGACTCTGTGTCTACCTGTAACACCTTTCTGGAGAGGGGAATCCTCCAAGCTTCTGCTGGCAACAACTTAATGCTCCCCCCCTTTCCATGATCCACATGGCCCTGTCTTTCAGTGTTTTAACCCTTTCTCTCTCCTAGACATGGCTACTGACTGAGCTTTTACTGTAACTAACTCTATGTGCTCTCTTCAGACTCTAAACTTGAAAACTGGCTCAGAGTTTATCTGTTCCTTCTTTCTAGGTGAACGACTAAAGGAGCTACATCCATTAACATTTACCTTTTCCTTCCCATAGAAAGTACTCCTGGATCAGTGCTTCTTTTGTTCTCTTTGTGTCTCTGCTCTGTTCTCTCTAACCCCAGTCGGTCGTGGCAGATGGCCGCTCACACTGAGCCTGGTCTGCTGGAGGTTTCTTCCTGTTAAAAGGGATTTTTTCCTCTCCACTGTCGCTACATGCATGCCCAGTATGAGGGGATGCTGCAAAGTAAGGCCAGGATGTCCACTGTCTCTACATGTTCATCCAGGAGGAGTGAATGCTGCAAGTCACTGACTGGATGAAAAATTGCTGGGTTTTTCCTTAGACAGAAAAACTTTTTATCCCAATTGAATAAATAACTGAATCTGACTGAACTGTTCAATGATTAGGATTAATTGGAATGTATGAACCTGACTTTTGTGAAGTGCCTTGAGACGACATGTGTTGTGAATTGGCGCTATATAAATAAACTGAAACTGAATTGAATTTATACATGTTCTATCTCATTTCAGTTATAATAAAAATAAATGAGCAGGGTTGTCACAAGAATCCTTCATGAGGACAAATATATCGAGGCACGTGACGTCGCCCGGTACGGCGGAGCCGGGGTCCCATCCTGGAGCCAGGCCTGGGGTCGGGACTCGTCGGAGAGCGCCTGGTGGCCGGGTGCTCCTCGCGGGACCCGGGGGGGCCAAGCCCCCAACGAGAGGAGGAGGCCCCTCCCCAGTGGGCCCACCACCTGCAGGGGGAAACCGTGAGGGACCGGTGCAAAGGATTGGGTGGGGAACGAAGGTGGAGACCTCAGCGGCCGATCCCCGGATGCCTTAGGCTGGCTCTAGGGACGTGGAATGTTACCTCACTGGGGGGGAAGGAGCCTGAGCTTGTGCGGGAGGTCGAGAGATATCGACTAGAAATAGTCGGGCTCACCTCCCCCCGCACAGCGTGTGCTCTGGAAACCCATCTCCTTGAGAGGGGCTGGACTCTCTTCTACTCTGGAGGGGGCCCACGGGGAGAGGTGGCGGGCTAGGGGGGTTTGCTTGTTGCCCCCAGCTCAGCCGTCTTGTGTTGGGGTTTACCCCGGTGGATGAGAGGGTTGCGTCCCTGCGCCTTCGGGTCGGGGATAGGTCTCTGACTTTTGTTTCGGCCTGCGGGCCGAAGGGTAGGGTGGGGTGACCCGGCCTTCTTGGGTCCCTTGTCTGGGGTGCTGGATAGTGCCCCTCCCGGGACTCCATTATTCTGCTGGGGGACTTCAACGCCCATGTGGGAAAAACGACAGTGAAACCTGGAGAGGCGTGATTGGAGGAATGGCCCCCCCGATATGAATCCGAGTGGTGTTTTTGTATTGGACTTCTGTGCTAGTCACGGATTGTCCATAATGAACACCATGTTCAAGCATTAAGGGTGTCCATTAGTGCACTTGGCACCAGGACACCCTAGGCAAGATGTCAATGATCGACTTTGTTGTCGTATCATAGGACCTTCGGCCGCATGTTTTGGACACTCGGGTGAAGAGAGGGGGTGAGCTGTTCACTGATCACCACCTGGTGGTGAGTTGGATCCGCTGGAGGAGGAGAAAGCCCGGACAGACTTGGGAGGCCCATGCGCATAGTGAGGGTCTGCTGGGAACGCCTGGCGGAGCTCTCGGCCAGGGATGTATTCAACTCCCACCTCCCGGGAGAGCTTTGACCAGATTCGGGGATGTTGGAGACATAGAGTCCGAGTGGACCCTGTTCTCTGCATCTATTGCGATGCTGCTGCCCGTCGCTGCGGCCGTAAGGTCTGCGGTGCCTGTAGCGGCGGCAATCCCAGAACCCGGTGGTTGGACATCGGCAAATAAGGGATGCTTTTTCAAGCTGAAGAAGGAGTCCCATCGCCTGGGTTGGCTTGTGGGACTCCTGAGGTGGCTGACGGGTACCGTGAGGCCAAGCGTTTCTGCGGCCCGGGCTGTGGCAGAGGCAAAAACTCGGGCCTGGGAGGAGTTCGGTGAGGCCATGGAGAGGGACTTAACGGTCGGCCTCGAAGCAATTCTGGCCCAAACCGGTCCGGCGCCTCAGGAGGGGGAAGCGGGTGCTTCGCCAACACTGTTTATAGTGGGGGTGGGACGCTGCTGACCTCGACTGGGGACATTATCGGGCGGTGGAAGGAGTTATTCGAGGATCTCCTCCAATCCTGCCATCACGCGTTTCCTGGTGGAAACAGAGGGCTGGGGACTCGGGGTTGGGATCTTTCATCACCCAGGCTGAAGTCACCGAGGTGGTTTAAAAAAAGCTCCGCGTGCTGGTGGCAAGGCTTCGGGGGGGGTGAGATCCGCCCTGAGTACCCTCAAAATCTTGGAGTTGTGGGGCTGTCATGGTTGACACGCCTCTTCAACATTGCATGGCGGTCGGGGACAGTGCCTCGGACTGCCAGACCGGGGTGGTGGGCCCCCCTTCATAAGAAGGGGGACCGGAGGCTGTTTTCCCAAAACTACAGGGGATCACACTGCTCAGCCTCCCTGGTAAGGCCTATGCCAGGGTATTGGAGGGAGAGTCCGGCCGATGGGTCGAACCTCGGCTTCAGGAGGAGCAGTGTGGTTTTCGTCCCGGCCGTGGAACACTGGACCAGCCCCATACCCTCTACAGGGTACCGAGGGCCTCATGGGAGTTTGCCCAAACCCCTTCACATGTGTTTTGTGGACCTGGAGAAGGCATTCGACTGTTCCCTCGTGATGCCTTGTGGGGGAGTGCTCCAGGAGTATGGAATCGGGGGCCCTTTAGGGTTCATCCGGTCCTGAGCGGAGCAGGAGTTGGTCCGCATTGCACGGCACTAAGTCGGACCTATTCCTGGTGCAGTTGGACTCCGGCAGGGCTGCATTTTGTCACCGGTCCGTTAAATAACTTTTCATGGACGGATTTCTAGAAAACAGCCAAGGGCCGGAGGGGGTGGTTTGGGGGGACCAGTGGATTTCGTCTCATCTTTTTGCTGATGACGGGGGTCCTGCTGGCCCCCTCGAGCCAAAAGACCTACAGCATGCCGCTGGGGCGGTTTCGCAGCCGAGTGTGAAGCGGCTGGGATGAAGATCAGCTCCTCCAAGTCAGAGGCCCCATGGTACTCAACCGGAAAAGGGTGGCTTGTCCTCTTCAGGTTTGGAGGGGAGTTCCTGCCTCAAGTGGAGGGAGTTCAAGTATCTCGGGGTCTTGTTCCCCGAGTGAGGAAGAATGGAGCGGGAGATCGACAAAAGGATCGGTGCAGCTGCCGCTGTAATAGGGGGCGCTGTGCCGGTCCGTTTTTGGTGAAGAGAGAGCTGGGCCGAAAAGCGAAGCTCTCGATTTACCGGTCGGTCTACGTTCCTACCTTCCCCTATGGCCATGAACTTTGGGTCATGACCGAAAGAACGAGACCCCGGATACAAGCGCGGTGAAATGAGCTTCCTTCCGTAGGGTGGCGGGCACTCCCTTAGAGATAGGGTGAGGAGCTCGGAAGTAGAGCCGCTGCTCCTCCACATCGAGAGGAGCCATTTGAGGTGGCTCGGGCATCTATACCGGATGCCTCCTGGACGCCTTCCTCGGGAGGTGTTCCAGGCACGTCCCACCGGGAGGAGGCCCAGGACACGCTGGAGGGACTATGTCTCTCGGCTGGCCTGGGAACGCCTTGGGCTCCCCCCGGAGGAGCTGGAGGAGTTGTCTGGGGAGAGGGACGTCTGGGAGTCTCTGCTGAGTCTGCTGCCCCCGCGACCCGGTTCTGGATAAGCGGAAGACGACGAGTACGAGTAAAAAACACCCTTCTCGGTTTCAGGACGTCATAAAAGTGATCTGGTTTGTACCGGGTTCTAAAATCATTTAAAGCTAAGTTCAAGTGTACAAAACTAAACAGACAAAAAACTAAAAACACCTTTGATACTTGCGAAAAATTGTGTGCAGCATGGCAAAAAACCACAGCAACGACCTTAGAGAAGAACGTGTTGCCCATCGATATGCTTTGCCTAGAGCAGGTTGTGCAGAGAAGCTGCACACATCCTGGATGTTTGCATGAACCAGATCTAAGATCTGAGGTGGAGCAGTTCTATAGGATCTCAGAGTAACAACTTTGCTGCACAGCCATCTGAACATTATAGGAAATCTCTAAACTATTTGAAGACCATAATTTTGTAAAGAGAAAGTCGACATAGTTTTCAAGACAGCTGCCAATATTGCCAGGAGGTGACTTCTCAGAGACATGAGGAAAAAACCCATCAGCTCCATCTTAACAGGCCTCAGTTAGGATATTCAAGGTTAAAGATCTGAAGGGTTTCAGGAGAAAATCTCTAACTAATTAAGAGACCTAAGTGTAGATGTTTGGCCACATAATTCACAGCAGCATGTTTGGAGAAAACCAAACACAGCATGTCTGACAGCCGAAGCTTGGTCCAAACTGGGTCATCAACAGGACAAGGATCCAAACACAGCAGCTGATCTACAACGGAATGGCTGAAAAAGAACAGCAATGTGCTGCAATGGCCTAGTCAAAGTCCAGACCTCAACTGGTTGAAGTGCTTTGGTGGGACCTTTAGAAGATCTGACCAAAGAGAGGCTGAGTACGGAGGCAGGAAGCTAGTGCTGCTGAAGGAGGTTCTACAAACCACTGGGTTATTATTAGCTTGGATTGTGAAATCTGTTTTTATCGTCTTGATAACTTGATGCATGAACTGATTTTCACACCACATTTCACAACAGCAGTTAAAAGGAGACATGTTCTCACCGGTGAACTTTTTGAAAATGCCCCACAGCTCGGCGATGTCGGTGGCGAAGGTGATGTCCGTATCCAGGACGATGACCTTTGCCAGGTCGGACGGTAAAGCTTTGGTTAGCGTCAGCTTCATCAAGCCGTAAATACCTGAGTAATGCTTGTTGGGTATCCAGGACACCTCGGACTGAAACACAGATCATAAAAAGTTTCACTGCTCCGAGTTCTTCACACAAAGACCCTTTCAGCTTTTTTCTGGCAAAGACTAAACATTTTCTTTCCTGGTCTGAATCTGCAAACAGTGTCCTTTAATTAATTCTCTCAGTTCAGAGTAATTGGATCTGCATAAGTGCATCTTCTGCAGACGTAATCGGCTTACAGCGGCGGCTGTTTTTCTCCACTTTAATGCCCGTTAAGGGAAAGTGAGGAGCGGCTGCAGGTCGAAGCGTCCGACGGCACAAAGGGCTGATTGTTTGGCACAAAGACGGCGCAGGAGGAGAACGTGACTGCGTGAAGCAGGTTGGAGAAACAAACACTGATTCATGCCTGATCCGCTTCATTCCACTCAGATTCACACAACTTGAAGCCAAACTAAATGATTTGCTGTTTGAGGGTTTCTGCTGCTTGAAGTGTCTCTTGACTCAATTAGCTTGTCATTGTGGCGAATTAAAAACTATCCAGACTCAGATGTTTGGTCTCATCTGATTGGTGCTTTAAACATGATCAGAGACACAAGGAAGCATCAGAAAATGTGAAGCAGCAGAGATTTTTATCTTCTGTACAAACGCTGAACAGAAGCCAGTTAAATAAAGACGCGCTCGTCACCCGGCAAAATTTCACATTTATTTTAATGAGTTATTTTAACCATCTTTAAACAAACTACTGCAATTGAGAAGGACAGTTCAGGTCATCTTCTGGAACACAGCAAATTGGTGACAGTTTGAACTTGCTGACACAGTTTAAACTGAAATGGCTTCAGAAGACTTTACCATCTTGTGTGAAACAACCATTCCCCTTCATGGATCTTCACGGAGTCCCTGGTTCTGAGTATTCGTCCATCCAATGAATGCAGCCGCAGAAAAACTTCCAGCTGCACTCACATGACCCCTGAAAAGATCTTGAAGAACCTTCGGCTGCACTTTTCCACATTTAGCTGGATGCATGTTTATGTTTGAACCTGCGTGTAGAAATGTTGACCTAGTGTGAATCAGAGAAAATCCACCATATATCCAAACCCGTGCCCCCAGGTCCAAGAGCCACTGTGTTAATCTCTGTTTTATTTGTTAGATTACCCAGTGATCCGTGAATAAAGGTGGGAATCTCCATAGCAACCAGGGTTATCCTCCTGTCTTGACAATATTATTGATTTCACAAATATGGTCATTTATGATCTAATATCCTATAACTCTGAGCTGCAGCCAGATGTTTGGAAATCATATTCAGGCTAAACTTCATGTCTTCTGTAGCAAAAACTTCATCCTGAAGTTGCATCAGACAGAGAGCATTAAAGGAACACCTGTAAACACAGACGATTTCCAGAGCAGGAGGCGTGAAGCGTCTTCTCACCTTAAGTTCCTCTGCATCGTAGAAGCTGACGTGTACAGATGGGACCATCCAGGACTGGAACAGGGAGCTCAGGATCCGACTGGCCACGGTGTCCGTGATGAAATGAAAGTGGAGAGGGTTCCTCCTGAAACCCGACAGGAGAAGACATGGAGAATCAGATTAACCTGAGATAAAGTTTACTCCCTTGTTAGCATCGATGCTAACAAGTGTTTTCCATTGAATTATAGTATGTACCCTGGAACAGTGAAGACGGCCACCAATAAATGGAGAAAATATGGGAAAACAGTGACTTTACAGAAGCTGAATGTTTCTCCAAAATGATTAAAACTGCTCAGAGACTCACACATTTCTGCCAAGTTGTCTACATGTGACAACAATCTGTTGTCTGTCCATGAGTAGGAGCATTTTAGTCCAAATGAAACTCCCAGGCTGTAATCTTTATAAAACTTTGTTGTGGTCTGATGAAACCAGACTCTCCACACGTTTTAAGTTTCACACAAAAACATCAGGCCAATGAAGGATGGTGGTGGGAGCACTGTGATCTGGCATTACTTTTCTTCCAATCGAACCGTGGAGGAGAAAACATTAAAGGTTTGGAACGGCCTAGTGCAAGTCCAGAACCAAATCCAAAAGGAAATCTGTTCGATTGACTTGATGGCTGTGGACAACAGAAGTCCACTTCATCAGGTAAATGTGGAGAACTTTCAGAAGGTCAAAATGTGAGATGCTGATTGACTTCTGGTTCAACTACCTGTTGGTGGAAGGATCTGCAGACATCCAACCTGGTTACTGCACCTCGTCTTTCAGTCCAGTTGTGCATGGTACCGCCTGTTCTAGTACATGTGGTACCAGAACGTCAGTGGTGCAAACTGAACTCAAAAATCTGCTGCCGTTTTCTTTTACTTAGAAGTAAAAGAAAACGTGCAGAACCATTTCTAATGTTCTCATCAGGGTTAGTTCAGGTTCTGCAAGAAGAGCTCCATCAGGGTCGAAGCCGAGCGAAACGGACTCACCTGTGAAAGAGGACCGACTTGACCAGAGTGACCACGTCTCTGCTGGCGTTGTGACCGGCACAAACGCACGCTACATGGATCAGCTGCAGAAACACAAGAGCAGGGTTTCAGGTTTCACCAAAATGCTTCCAGATGTTCCTTCAAATCACGCAGAACTTCACGTCTTTGGAGGTTTAACTTCTATCTTTAGCCTTCTACAACCAGTTCATCCAACCCGAGCCAGAAGATCTGGGACATCTATTCAACTCTGCTCCGTTTCCATATCTCTCCCCTAGATGACAAACATCTGCCTAACCATGGTCTCTGAGATGGGATCTCATATTTCTGAACCGGAGATGTTGAAGTAGAAACAGAACGAGAGTAATTATAGAAGCTGAGGAGGATAGGTTGCTTTGGGAAACTTCTGACCACCGTTTCTGATAAATGATCGTTAGCCTCTTCACTACTTGATGAATCCAATGTGACGTGAGGTGTGGAGATCTTTCTGCGAAGTCTGACAAGAAAACTAGCATTAAGAAATAAATCCTGGCAGATTTAGGTTTTAATTCGTCTTGATTTAATCCAGAGTCTCCACTCTGATCGAGAGCTACAGATTAGGGTGCTGGTAAGGAGGCCTTCCTATGTCAAAGATTTGGAGCTCATCATCAAAAAAACAAGAAACACGGAGAAAGCTGCTCAGCATATAGAAGGGCTTGATTTCTGTGTTTGACCTGGTATTTTATTCTAATCTCAATAAAAACAGATGAATTATATGTTTTTAATTAGGTTCTCCTTTTAAAATGATTCTTATTTTTGGAGAGATGTCCGTTTTATTTTCTACCAGAAACAAACTTCTTGGTTGAAAGAAAATGATTTTCAGTCTGAATCAGATGATCCCAGAGGGTGTAAATATTTTTGGGCTTAGACACCGGGTCAGCAACCTGCGGCTCCAGGGCCACAAGTGGCTCTTTGGCCCCTCCACTGCAGGTTTTTGCAGTTCTTCTGTATGATTTAATGTAATATCTGCAACACAAAGGCTTTTAAAACAAATGTTTACTACCTGCTTTATATTTTTATAATCGGGCTACCTATCAGTCTTCATTTTCTAATGCCCCTTTTTCACTGGTTCTATTTGGCCCGGCTCCACTCGGCTCGTTTTGCGAGGACTACATGTGACGTGACCATAAAACTCTACAGAAACTACAATATTTAGCGCATTTTATAAAATCTTTTCTGCGGCTCTGCAGAAATGTTATTTTGTATTTAAATTGAGAAGGTAGCTGAGCCCTGATATTTCCATACTAATCATTTAAAACTGAAAATTGGGGTTTTTATACATTTTCTACCAAGTCTGTCTCCTTGTTCTGTTTCCAGTAGATCTACACAAGTTGTTTTTAAATGTCCTGATCAAGGTACCTTTACAGCAGACGAAACCTGCGTAACTTTACCTGTTTACCTTTTATTCAGTGAATTATAAACTTCCAAGACTAGATCCTATTTAAGGAATCTGGTTTGGAAATTATCCTTCTGGTAAAATCATCACTGCATCTCCAAAGGTATTCCCCAACGATGTGTTTTAGCATCCATATTATTTTCAGTTGGGACAGGGAATAAATTCATTTATATATACCAACAGAAGGAGCTCATTAGATAGTAAAGGTAGAGTCATCATCTGCAGCAACACCAGTGAATAATGTGGCCAGATAAAATCAGATGTTTCCTGACCTCACACTTCTGGACGGTCGGCGACCTGGAGCAGTCTGTGTGGTTCTTCTCCTCCGCCGTGTTGTCGCCGTCCTCTGGCACGGTGTCCGCAGATGCGCCCCACTGCTGGTTGCCGTAGTTACCCTCGGCAAGCTGGGAGGCGGTGCCCTGCGACTGGCTGAGCTGCAGCTTGATCTGCCGGTTCTCCTCCTCAACCTCTCGGACCCGCGACTCCAGGACGGCCCGCTCCAGGACCTGTGCGGCGGGGGTGTCGGGCAAACAGGGAGCCAAGAGGAGGGAGCGACCGTCTGAGGAGGGAAACAGAAGGAGGTCAGAGGGGCTTTAACCGTGCCATAAACGACAGGTTGGGTAGGATAGATTGACAAGGAAATAAAAACTGCTTTTTGTCTTTACTCTGAGGGTGTACAAACTTTTGGTAGAACCTAAAAAGTGAACCGTTCCATCATGGAGCTGGGGGTGAGTTTTATTTTGTCCTACGGGATGGTCTTCTGAACCATAGTTGACAGAGAACCGTTTTTTTCACCAACATGGTGGAAAATCTGAAACTGGAGCAATGTTGAGGAAAAATCTGACTGCACTGAATTTTCCTCACAGATAAAATGCCACATTTTAAGTTCAAGCATCAGCAGCAAACATAGTCGGCCTCCTGTTCTTCAGACTTCCTGACAACCGAGGCGAGTCTGTGAAGCTGAACTTTGGGCTTCCAATCATCACGTTCCCTTCAGAGCTGCCATCGCACGCCGCAGTCCTCGATTTCTCATCTATGACACAAACATGCTGGGAATTTATCAGCAAAACATTCTCCTAAGTCTCACACTTCACAATTGGCTCTTCACACTTCACCTCCATCTTTCTCTCCCAGGAGGCTTGTTCCTGTGTAAAATGTCTGTGGATCTTTAATAAAGAAACTTCCTCCAAAGTTAAACGTCAAACTTAGTGATTTTCCATTAAACCAGTTTGAGACTAAAGATCAACCTTTTAGCTTTGATTCAGATGTTATCTGGAGCTGCAATAAAACCTAGAAACTGATCCGTTTGTAATAAACAACAAAACAAAAGCACCCACATTCATAAAAGCAAAGCAGTTTTGCACTTTGATATGAAATTATTAGATCAAAATAATAATGTAGTAATAGTGATAACAAGAATTGGCTTTATAGGCTCCGTGAGATGTTTACATCTGGCAGAACCAAATAGAACATCTAAAGGTGTTCCACAAAGATGAGTTCTTGGTCCTTCTTCTACCTTTAATGACTTGGAACAGGGACCAAAAACAGTCCAGTATATTTATTGGCTGACACATTTATACACCCCCCTCAGACTATCAGGAAGCTTCTCAATTCCTCTGATGAAATCCAAAGTGGTTCTGAATTTGAAGCAGAACTACCTCCCTTAGATGACTACTATGTAACCAGCACCGGACCTGCAGAGGTCACCTGCAGGATACCTGGTGTAGAAACCAGTGGGCACAGGCAAACTTCAGGCATGCCACATCCGGGATGTGTCTGTCAGGCACGTTTGGTCCAGTTCAGATTAGTACTTCACCATGTCTGCGGAGGCTGAGACGGGTCGCTCCTCCTCAGTACCGCCTGTAGCAGTGAATCCCAGTAAAAAACCAGCCCAAAACCCCAAACCCCTAATCTTTTTCCATCATGCAGTGTCACCGGTGAAATACCCAAACCCAAAAAAGACGTTTTGAGGGTATTTTTGCTGGGTGGACTTTTATTGTCCTCCACGACCAAACCTGCTGCACATTTTGGTGGCTGAGATGCTAGAGGGTGGTGGAGACAGAGGAGTCAGGAAAACGTGCGTTCATTTAACCAACGGCTCGTTAGCAGCCCTCTGCAGAGCTGAATTCAGCCTTCTGGTTCTGGTGTTGGAGCAGGGATGCATCTGGAAGCTTCAGGATGGTAGCTCTGAAGGACTGGACTTGGGCACCCCTGGTCTACATGTAGAACTGAGTTTACATTTATGTCTTCATATTGAACAGAAAATATTCACTGTGGAGGAGATTCGATGAAGATGTGTGGAGGAAAATGCTGAGAACATTCAGCTAATCTCAAGGCTTTCCAAAAAGTTTCAAACTGTCCTCCCCAGGTTGTTTTCTAGGGTAAAGCCTTCTAATCTCACTGGGTTCTGGTTCCTTCAATCTAGATTTAAATGGATTTTGTGAAACAGCAAAGCTGAAGACAACAGTCTAACTGCAAAGAGAAAACCCAGTTTGCCTCCTTGTCTCTAAATTTAAACAGCTAAAAGCTGAATGTAGTCATGGAGAATAATCGGGTCATTTGTGACAAACATAACCAGAATCAGGACAACTTTGCTGGAGGAGATCTGGACACAGACTCCATGTCTTTGTGGAACCAGATCTGATTCAATTTGGCTGTTTTTCTGCCAAAAAGGCAGAAATGCAAATTGTGCTTCGTAGCCTGAATATTCGTAGCTGACTGAAGCACTTCATAAATGCTAATGTGTGTGCAGCATCTGCCAATGATTGTGTCCTCTCCTGTTTGTCCAGTTTGCTTATTGCTGCTCAGTGAATCAGATATATTGCTCATCTCATGACTCATCTTAACGTTTTCTCTGGCATATAAAATGTAATTGTGATAACTGACGGCAGCACCCAGGACCATGTTTCAATCATGGTGTTCCAGGTAATAATCACATCCAGGTAAAACAGAGCAGTAGTCTGTTGGAGCTCTGCTCTCCGTTCAGCTGAAGCATAATGATGGAAATGTTAAAAGCAGAGTGACTGCAGCAGAAAACAGAAAAAATAAAAAGCTCCTGTTTTCTGGTGATTTTTGCTTTATTTGCAAGCAGCTTGTAATAAACTCCCACAAACACACGGTGTGCTTCCAAAGCTCGTTTTTATTGTTCTGTGCTGCAGAAACACAAACACAGAACCGTCCTTCGGTCCAAAAACACTCAAAAGAACAACAGATTCATGAGAAGCTGAAAATATTCCCAGTGAGATTCTCTTTAGTTTAAACAAGTTTCCCACATATGTCCTCATTCTAACACTTTTCCCAACTGACATTGTAGGGAGTTCCCGTTTTTAACCAAATATCAAAGTAAACATTTAAAGATTCATTATGAATTTATGTCAGATTTTACTACAGCGCTTGGTTGGTTCCTAACAGAGCACTTCGTTCTCAGACTGCAGGTTTACTGGTGGTTCCTAAAGTCTCTAGAAGTAGAATGGGAGGCAGATCCTTTAGTTATCAGGCTCCTCTCCTGTGGAACCAGCTCCCAGTTTTAGTCCGTGAGGCAGACACCCTGTCTACTTTTAAGGCTAGGCTTAAAACTTTCCTTTTTGATAAAGCTTATAGTTAGAGTGGCTTAGGTTATCCTGAGCTATCTTCCTTATTTTAGCTCTGTCATCTTCTCCCCTTGTTGGATGGAGTAAGGGGGAGTCAGGTTTAGCCTAAACCGGCTCAGTTATGGTTGAGGTGCAAACACACCCTCCATTTCTGCTACCTGTATGACCCCCTCTCTTTTCCAATGGTTATGGTCATTCTGACAGAGAGAGGTATCCCAATCGTTGTGGTTTTTAGTATAACAATGGCCATCAGTGGGCTCTAGATGGACAAACTGTCTACTTTTAAGGCTAGGCTTAAAACTTTCCTTTTTGATAAAGCTTATAGTTAGAGTGGCTTAGGTTATCCTGAGCTATCTCTGTAGTTATGCTGCTATAG
Source organism: Crenichthys baileyi (assembly GCA_036173005.1). Classification (NCBI taxonomy): domain Eukaryota; kingdom Metazoa; phylum Chordata; class Actinopteri; order Cyprinodontiformes; family Goodeidae; genus Crenichthys; species Crenichthys baileyi. The sequence goes on from JAHHUM010001197.1 coordinate 55,094, forward strand.
GGCTTAGGCTGCTGGAGGACATAATGACCACTTTCACCCTCTCGCTACTTTCTCACACTACTCTACAATTTTGTATTATTTGCTGTTATTTCAGCTTTTAACTTTGTTCTCTCTCTTTTCTCTTCCTAGAAGCTACACCTGGCCTGACTCTGTGTCTACCTGTAACACCTTTCTGGAGAGGGGCATCGTCCAAGCTTCTGCTGGCAACAACTTAATGCTCACCCTCTACCAATGATCCACATGGCCCTGTCTTTCAGTGTTTAGCCCTTTCTCTCTCCTAGACATGGCTACTGACTGAGCTTCTACTGTAACTAACTCTATGTGCTCTCTTCAGACTCTAAACTTGAAAACTGGCTCAGAGTTTATCTGTTCCTTCTTTCTAGGTGAACGACTAAAGGAGCTACATCCATTAACATTTACCTTTTCCTTCCCATAGAAAGTACTCCTGGATCAGTGCTTCTTTGTTCTCTTTGTGTCTCTGCTCTGTTCTCTCTAACCCCCAGTCGGTCGTGGCAGATGGCCGCTCACACTGAGCCTGGTTCTGGTTCTGCTGGAGGTTTCTTCCTGTTAAAAGGGAGTTTTTCCTCTCCACTGTCGCTACATGCATGCTCAGTATGAGGGATTGCTGCAAAGTCAACGCCAGTGACTGTCCACTGTCTCTACATGCTCATCCAGGAGGAGGGAATGCTGCAAGTCACTGACTGGATGCAATCTGCTGGGTTTCCATAGACAGAAAAACTTTTTATCTACCGTAAATTCCAGACTACAGGCCGCACCGGATTATAAGCCGCGGGTGTCCCACTTTATAATATGAGATATTTACACAGAAAGATATTAACACGTGATGATTTTTAACTTTTAATTTAATCCGTATGGTAATATAAACAAATGCATATTGCAAATGCTTTTTTTTGAACAGTGCCTGTAACACGGCTACCTCTAACTATACGTACGTTATCAGTAACACACAAATTACGTTGCTTATGCTTTTTTACTGAACAGAGCACTAACAACATTCCAATATATCCTTAATGATTTATACTGCAGCCTACCAGGTCAAAAGTCATTGATCACCATCTTCATCTTCTTCCTGCGCACTGAAACCATCAAAGTCCTGTTCTTCAGTGTCTGCATTGAACAGCCTCAGGATCTCATCGCTCATTTCAGCCTCTTCGTTGTCACTAACTTGAGCGCACCCGGTCCTCTTCATCACGCAGCAGTCCAGCCTTTTGAAACCCGTTGGTCATTTTCCATGTTGATGAGGGTGAATATTATTGTCTGATTTACAATACCGGTAATTGAATTGTGAAAGTGCTCTTGATTTATCGCACAAGTTCATCGGACCTCTTTGAACTACTCATCAATTTGATTGGTCCACTGTTACCAGGCAAAATGTTTTTGGCGGCATGAAAAAAAACACGCATTAGCCGCACCGTTATATAGGCCGCAGAGGTCAAAGTGTGGGAAAAAAGTAGCAGCTTATAGTCCGAAATTTACGGTAATTTGAATAATAAACGGACTCTGACTTTTTAATAGTTATGGTTAATTGGAATGTATGGACCTGACTGGGAATCTGGATGATTGGACTACCGTTTTTTTTGTAAAGTGCCTTTGAGACGTGTCGTGAATTAGCACTATTTGCTGGTATCAGGACCATGTTTTCATTCCATTCCTCATCATCCTCCTTCATTTCTTCATTTCTCCAATTTCCTAAATAGGCTGTCCTCTATTTTTCCTCCTCTCTTTTCTGTCTCCTTGACTCGTTCTCTCCTCTCAGAGATCTTTGCTTTCTTCCTCTCAGCCTCGTTTCACCTGATTCCTGTCAGCAGCAGCATGATGGGAACATCACACCCTGATGTGAGGGAGGAGGAACACATTCTCATTTCAGTATATTTTCTACCCAGCACAGAAGAAAGCAGGTGGAATATCTCCGTATTTTACTGGTTTGTTGTACTGCTGTAAACATCAACCCTGTTACTGTAAAACAGCTGAATGTGTTATAAACTCATGGAAGAAAACATCTTTAATTCTATTAAATCTAACCTGATGTTGAGACATCCTTGCTGCTTCCAGGGGATTTAAGAGGACAGTTAGCAGCCAGGTGCTGTTGAACAGATGCATTAATTAGCTGATCATCATCAGTGTGAGCGTCTCTATAAGAGCTGCTGCTGCCCATCAATCTGGGAAGGATTATAAAGGTGTTTCCAAACTATCTGAAGTTCATCATGATGCAGCGGGACGTGTTATTCACAGGTGGAAATCATTTCAGACAACCAGTAAGTGGACGTCCCAGCAAACCCACCCCAAAAACAAACCGTCCAATGCTCAGAGAAACCCAGAAGCTCCATGTGAGACTCTAGAGGCCCCTGTTAGCACGGCAGCGAGGCAGAGATGTTTGGCCTTAATGCTCAGCACCAACCAAACCCCTAATACCCACTGTCAAGCATGGTGGTGGAGGGATGCTGGCTGGGGCTTGTTCTGCAGCCTGGGCGCCATATACAGAATGTTCTGGATACCAGAACATTCTGTGAGCAGGTCTATCTGACCACTGAGGCCTGGACCAAACCGGGTCACACAGATGAAGAGATGGGGGGTGGGGGTGAACCTAAATTCTAGTGAGATCAGTGTGAGATGATGGGGTGTACTTACTTTTTCACACACCTGGTGAAGACCAGAACATTTGTGTTAAACGTGTAAATTTGTTCCATGATATTTGTTAGAAATCAAGTTATTTCCAGAGGAATTTTAAAGTTTTTTCATTCAACTGAACATTTCATAAACCAGGCAATACATCAAGGAGAACATCCTCAGATGAACACCTCAGAACCTCCAGATGGAGAACAAGCTGAAGCTGCTGCATTAACTGTCTGTGGGTTTTTAGGGCTTCCAATCAACATGCTGGCTGTTGTGTTGTGGACAGAAGTGCTGACTGTGGTTCTCCTGAGCCGCCATTATGGCTCCGCTGGACATCAAGATGAAAAATGGAGCCAAACAGAAAATTCTCCATGTGTTTAAAATCTGAGATTAATTAGAACTGTGCTGACCTGCATAAAAACAGGATGAGTTCTTCCAAGTATCCGACCCAAAGCCCAGACCCGTCATGTAAACAGTGGGAATGTTGTGGATTGTTCGATCGTACAGAATAACCAGAACTGTTTCCAGCTGCATCAGACTCACTCTCCAGGTTTCCTGCCAGCAGGTAGAGCCAGGTGAGCAGGACGACGGCGGTCAGAGACGCCACCAGCAGCTTCAGGCGCCCGCGGCACAGCAGGTGCATGATGGGCGGCGACGGCTCCGAGAGTCAGGTACGGGACGGAGGGGAGGGGGCTCAGGTGGGGCTCAGTCCGTCTTCAGCACCCTGCAGCATCCTTTCATCTGGGGAAACAGAGTCAAAACGGTTCAGAACACAGCAAGCTGGCCCAGTTTCTGGGAGTGTATAATGTGTCGGTACATCTGGCATCTGCTGGTTTCCTCTCTTTCTAAACTCTGAATTAAAAATGAGACATTTCAGAACCAGATCGTCTTTAAAGCAGCAAAACAAAGACTTTAAGAAGCATCGTGCAAAACAAACCCACTTCACAAAAACAAGTTTATGGTTTAGTTAAGAGTTTATGGTTATTCTTGCAAACAAATCTACAAAAAAGAAAATGTTATAGATGGAGGATCAGAAGAAGTAAGAGAGTTTATTTAAAACCACAGCAGACTGTGTGGAGGAGGAGAGTCTGAGGAGGGTCCAGCACCATAGATACTGGAGGCTCTGGAGGCCACGCCGAGGACAAGCATCTAGTGATCGGTCTTCTCAGCCTTCCCAGGAACGTCTGCTCCAGGCTGCAGGGAAGGAGGCTCCTCCAGAAGGAGCAGTGTTGCCTTCATCCTGGGGCGGAACAGTAGACCAGATTTTGCTGAGTGGGTCGAGTGAGTTTGTCCAGTTCAGACGTGTTTAGTGGACCCAGAGACGATGTCCCAGATGGGGTTTTATGTGGGCTGGGATTGGGTTAGGGGGCTACCCGGTCCCTCTGTATCCAAACCCAGAACTGTTTACATCCTCAGCAGATGCTGGTCTCCTCCAGACCTGCTCCTTATCTCAGCCAACGTTGTCGGGTTGTTTGGTCCAGAAGGTTTCAAATAACCAAACATTAGCACAAGTTCTGTATACTCCAGAACTCAGTTAGTCAGAGCATTTGATGGAGAACTCAACTAGTGGGCGTCATGATGGATGACCAGGTGACCTTTAAAGGTCATGTTGCCTCCGTCGCTCGTTGAACCGCTTCGCATTGTTAAACATGACAAAGATCAGGCCGTACCAGACCCAACACGCCACCCAGCCCCTGGTGAAGCCTTCATCTCCTGCCTCCACTACTGCAACGTCCTCCTAACTGGTCTCCCAGCCTGTAAACCTCTGAACCAGATGGTCCGGAACGGGGGACCCCTCTGTTCATTGAGCTCCACTGGGTTCTGTCAGCCGTCCGCATCAAGTCCAAGTCCAAGTCCCTGATGTTAGCCTACAAAGTGCTTCATGGAACGGCGCCACCTGCCGGAACGCTCTCCCAGAGGCTCTGGTCACAACTAGGTTACTCTGGTCGGCTAGCAGGTTCTACGCCACCATCAGGACAATCCAGACTCTTCATGTGTTGTTCCATGATGGAGGAATGACCTACCGAGCGCTAGTAGAACCTCCTGAAGATCCAGATCTTCAGAGAGCATCTCCTCGATGCCTGTGCTCTATTTCTACACCAGTGGTCGTCCTTCCTTGTTAGCTTTCATATCAACAGTCATTTCGCTTTGGACCGAAGCATCTGTCAGATGCAGAAACATAAGTTTAATATTAAACTACATCAGTTAAATAATAAAAGCTGCAGTCTCACATTAAACTTTATATGCAAACATCTCCATCAGGACCAGAACACGGAGTCTGGGGCACCCCTGTAGATCCGACCCAGAGTTCTAGGTTAATATAGACTGGAGTCAGGTGGCAAAGGTCACGGAGCATCACACAGTTGGATCAAGCAGAAGGAAGCAGAAACATTGAGTCAACAACAGTCGTTATTGTAACATGTAAACACGTAGAACCGTAAAAGCAGAAAATCCAGATAAGCTGCAGTTAAATCCTGCTTCTGTCACTCCGTCACTGTGCCTCATTAATCCCTCTTTAATTAGACAGAAGGCCGAGCGGAGACGGGTGGCAGGAAGCTTCCAAGTGGGATTTTACAGCAGAACCGGAGGAAACTTGGAGCCGAGTTAACAAGTCTCATTTGTCTTTCTGATGGATTCTTGGGTCAATACTGAGCTGGTCCCAAACTCTGACAAAGTCCAGATTATTGTTGGACTAAACTCAGTAGCAGTGAAGCGTTCCCATGACTGTTCTCCTACTTTCCCACATTCACCAGGTCATATCTGATAAAGCAGGTTGGAATAAAGGTTTACTAAAATGTTCACGAGTTAAAGTGAAGGAATATTGAGCCCGACTCAGAAGAATATTCAGAACTGGAGGAAAAATTCTGAAAAATCATTAAAAAGTGTCAGAACCTGAATAAAGACTAGATTAGATTTAAACATCTAAAGATAAGGTAGAAAGTCACGATACGGTGGCCTTTAACCTTACTGGGCCTGCTGATAAAGATGTGTAGGAAACCCTGAAACCTGAAAATAAAATCTGATTCTATTGCAGCGGCGACATAACACTAAAAAACGAGAAAAATCCAACCTTTCATTTTTAATGTATTCTGGGTGTTTAGAAATAATTTGCAGAATCAGGTACAGCAAATATTCTCCTCTCCAACAGTTCCTATAAAATAAATGAAAAGGTTCAACCAGCTCCCCCCAGGGAGAAGGACGTCTGGGTGTCTCTGCTGAGTCTGCTGCCCCCGCGACCCGGTCCTTGATAAAGCGGAAGACGACGAGGTTCAACCAGCTGCATTTTATTCCCCCCAAAAACGGAAATTATCAGGAAGATTTTGTCAAAAACATTTTGAACTGCATTTTGTGATGCTCTGTTTGTCTTCCTAAGGCCCAGGGAACCTTGTTGGAGTGCATGGTTTACGGTTCTCTGCCAGGAAACGGGTCTTAATCGGGTCTTTCAGAATCAGACTCAGCTTTTCAGAAGTTTGTTCATAAACTAGGAATTTGACTTCAGTCTCCAGCGCTCAAATCGTACAGACATTAAATATAAATACATGACCTTTAGAGGAAATAAAAAGAAGCATAAAGGAGCAGAATGTACAGCTAATCTTTTATTGTTTTGTATAAAAACAAAAATGAAAGGCAGGTTATGAAAGTCCCAGTTTAGTTTCCCAGCAGAGAAGCTGACTACTCTGACTGTGAGGTGTTCATGGTGTCCATCACAGAGACGCCTGGGGGGAGAAACTCTCTGTGGAGGCTGGTCTCTGCAGACAGCGCTCTGTAGCGCCACCTGAAGGTAAAAGCCTAAACAGTTTGTGTGCAGGGTATGTGGGGTCTGCAGAGATGTTAGCTGCCCTTCTCCTGACCCTTGACCTCTATGAGTCCTGGATGGAGGGAACGTCAGCCCTGATGATTCTCTCTGCAGACCTGATTAGTCGTTGCAGTCTCGACCTGTCCTGTTTTGTGGATGATCCAAACCACACTGAGATGGATGAAGACAGGACAGACTGAATGATGGCAGTGGAGAAGATGACCAGCAGCTCCTGGGGAAGGTTGGACTTCTTGAGTTGCCTCAGGAAGGACAGTCTCTGCTGGACCTTCTTCTGAACATTGTCTATGTGTGAAGACCATCTCAGGTCCAGAGAAAGGGTGGTTCCTAAGAACCAGAAGTGGTCCACACCAGACACAGTGTTGAGCCCTTATTCACAAAGATCCTCAGAGTCTCTCAGAGCGCTCCTACCTTAGCCTAAAGATTCCTGCCAAGGGTAGACAGCACAGACTGAAGGCCGTCTTCTGAGAGCTCTGATTGGTTGTTGCAAACAAACCAAAACACAAACCAACTGGGCTCCCAGTAATCAATGGGGAGAAATGAACCAGTGAAAGAATTTAGACTGGATTGAGAAATCATGATGATAAAACTTAGCAAAATTAAATGAATTGTCACACAGCATCAACATGTTTGAACTCAGCTTATTTACATGCTGATCATTATTCTGATTAGATTATCATTATGTTTACTCTCCATGCTGGTCGCTTTCATACCGCATCTATTTCATATTAATTAAACTCATATTAATATTCAATTCTGCATTTTACTGTGATCTTGTTTAATGAGGTTTAGTTTGGTAAAACGACCAAAACAAAACGGAGAAAAGGTGGAGAAAAGTGAACAGAGGAGTGTTGTGTATATAGTGCTCAGATTATTGGGCTGTTTTCTACAGTTTCTGCTTATATATAAATTCTGTTCTATATTGTTTGTAATTTTGTTCCCTTTTTATTCATGGTTATTTATTATAATTTCTATTATTTATTGATCCTTCCTAATATCATGACCTTTAACCTGTCCTGCTGCTGAAACTATTTAATGTCCCCCTAGGGGGATGATAAAGTTAATCTTCTCTCTATATTAATAACTGTATGATTGTTCTAGAAGTTTATGTTCTCATTGACTCGACTGTTTAGGGGGTGGATCTCTGCACCATGGAGCCGGTAGCGTTTTATTCATTCACTGTTGTTCATTGGAGGAGAAGATCTCTCCTTTCTCTCCGTCTTTCCTCCATCTTCTCTGCTTCAGACACTCTTAGGCTCTCTAAAGGTCCTCCTCACTGCTCTGAACATCTCCTCAGGTTAGGAGCTCTCTGAAGGCCTCAGATGTTTCCTGAATAACTTTTATCTTAATGAGGAAAAACTCTTTTCTTTTCTCAGAATGACGTCACTAGGCGCTACCTTCAGTCTTAGGATTCTTTGGGAATACGATCCCTGGAGTTTCACAGACGGGTCCACTCAGATGCAGTCATTTATGTGCAGAGAGGAGTGAGGAGAGAACACACCTCTGGGGGGCGCTGGTGCTGATGCTCCCCAGCCTCACCAGGAGGACAAAAGGTTCAGACATGAGTCAAAGTCTGCAGACAGATTCAGTTTTAATTCGTTCAGTTTTTAACACAGCTGTAGAGAAAAATAAAAACAGGTTATGTTAAAGGATCAGATTCCTTATTTTCCATCTAAACCACATGAATAATTAACAAGAACTATGGAGGACAAAGAGGAACATGACATCCTTCAAATATCAGCTGTTATTGTGGCTCAAAGCGAGAGCAGCAAGCTCTCCAACACTCATTTAAACTTCCCAAGTATGATTTATGAGTTCATTAGGGAGGCTGATGTATGCGCTGGATGCCGTCTGGAGCCATGAAAGGTGCTGAGGAGGACGAGAAAAGGAGACGAATGGAGAGCAAAGATTAGGAGAAAGAGGTGACGGGAGTTACTGGGAGGGAAAAATGGAGAGCAAAGGACAAAGAGTGGAGAAAATGGAAATAAAAGGAGCGGAGAGATAAATATAGGGAACAGGAAAGGTGAAAGGAGGAGAAGATATAAAAGGAACAAGACGAAGGCGAAAAGATTAGAAGACAAAAAGAAAACAAAGACTGACGAAGACAGGATGAGATAAACCAGAGGAGATAATAAAAAGGAGGAAGATTTGCTCCAGCAGATTAAATGAAAAGAGAAGGTGGAGGTGAGCCTCCATAAACCCAGCCGGACATAAAAGTGAGGGACAAAACCTCTGAAGAGGCTTTTAACAGCCAGCTTCTGTCGATTCTGCAGCCCAACGACAGGCCTCTAATTACGGCTGTAAAATCCAAACCTCGGCCGGCTTCGTGGGGAGGCAGAACCGGCCGTCTGTCGTGTAAGCAGAGCCGAGAACGGCACCGCCCAGCGGCTCGTGTGGGCGGCGCAACAAACTCCAACAGCAGTAAATTAAAACAACACCCACAAACAGCAGAGAGCCCCACTCCTGCACGGCCAGAGATGGAAACGCTGGGATCGACTCCAGAACCAGAACATGGAGGTCAGTAAGACCCGCAGAAACCCAAGCCACTGTCAGGTCACAGAGATGAAGATGAGAGAGAACATCTCATTTCTACTGAGACGGCAGCTTGGAGATATCCACAGATCTCCATGAAGAGCTTCCAGGTCAGTAGGGAGGAAAGGTCCTGCAGAGGTTCTGAGTCTGCCTGTTCTGGCCGGACGGGTCACTTTGTTGGGATTTTAGTGTGATGGATTCAATTCAAAAATCTAAAAGGTGTGGGGTGCATTTGTTTTCAGTCCTCCAGAGTCAATTAGTAGAACCACAGCCGTTTTTTCAGGTTCTGCCACTGATTCGGTCTCTGGACTTTGACTAGGCCATTCTATAACATAAATAGGCTTTGATCTACACCATTCTCCAGTAGCTCGGCCTGAATGTTCAGGGTGGATGTTCTTCTGGAAGGTGAACCTCCAGCTCAGTCTCTAGTCCTCTGCAGCCTCTAACAGGGTGTCTTCCAGGATTGTCCAGATTTAGCTCCATCCATCTTCCCTTCAACTCTGGCCAGCTTCCCTGTACCTGCTGAAGAAGAGCATCACCACAGCATGATGCTGCCACCACCGTGGGGATGCTGTGGTCAGGGTGATGTGCAGTATTGGTTTTCCAGTACAAATATTTGTTGTGAATGTAGGCCAAAATGTTCAGGTCTCCTCTGATCAGAGAACCTTCTTCACCTGAACTGTGGATCTCTGCAGCTTCTTCAGAGTTACCATGGGCCCCTTGGTTGCTTCTCCAACAGTTTAGGTGGACATCCACAAGTCTTGGTAGGTCTGCAGTTGGTCCATCCTCTCACCATGTTAATATGATGGGTTGAACAGAACTCTTTTAAAAGTTCCAAGCTTGGGATGTTTTTTTAGAACCTAACCCTGCTTCTCCAGAACATTCTCTGTGACCTGTCTGCTGTGGTCGTTGGTTCCTGAGCGAATCGTTGGTGAGACGTGAAGGATGATCAACTAAGACGTTATATTTTTCAGGAGCATGTAGACACCCTGAGGGTTTGATTCCCACTGATACATGAAGGTAAAATATGAATCTTCTTCTAAAATCTAACTCTCTTCATCTGTGAAGCTTCTCCTCAGATTATCCCGTCGGTCCGAGCTGCAGCAGGAGAAATACAGAATGATAATGAAATTAAGACCCGAACCCGGTGTCCCAGTTCTATCAGAGGGGCTGTTTTCTTTGCACCGAGCTAATCACAGAAAGGATGGCCCTGATTAGAAGAATAATCAGCAGACGCTTCTTCTATTAGAGGAGATAAGAGAGGAGAGCAGTAATCAGCTGCTTTCAAGCTCTGCTTGACCTCCCTGACCTCAATGGGGAGGAGTTACGCCTCCTGACATGTGGCTACGTGACGTCCAGATTCCTATCTGTTAACCTCTTCCACACTCATCTGATACCGAGACTGAAGTCATCTGTAAAAATGGCTTCAAAAGATCAAACTCCAGGCTGTTCTCAGCTCCCTCCTGTCCTCTAATCATTGATTTCATGGCCAGCAGGAGGCGCCGTAATGATGTTTTCCCCTCTCCCTGACCTTTAATTATCTGCCTTCATCCTTGATCATCTCTGAAGCAGAGATGTTAGACGAGACTTCACGGGGGGGGACGAACTTAAAGACCGACCATGACGGAACATGGAGCAGCGCGTCCTCCTGGATGACTGATGAAACTGGACAAGCAGAGGGCAGAAGAAACGTCAGACCACTTTGGAAGATTAAAGGATGGATCAAGACCTTCACACACTCCAGAACAAACATCTCCTGAATTTCAGACTGTGTTGGAAACTTCCTACTAACTGGAATCAGGGGCCAAACAAAATCATTCCAAATGGCCCCCGGGCCGGACTTTGGACAACCCTGCACCAGTGGTTCAATGAAGACGGAGAACAGTGAGGAGAAGAGTCCCTGCCTGGTCCTCTCTCCAGCCTGAAGCTCATTAGTTTTCACCCAAGCATTAGGTGAGCTTAGTAATCTGGTTCATGATTATAAAATATCTCCAAATCCTAATTTATGGAAGGTAGCAAATAGAAATTTCCAGTTAATCTCATCAAAAGCTCTGCATCCAATGAACGGATTAAACTGCTTTTATTGTAGATGCTTAATGACCTCAGCCTGGTCTGTAAGGATGTGAAACGTCTTGCTTTGAAGATCTGTGTTTATAAGTGATGAAACTTGTGAAGATTGGTCACTTTCTCAGCACCATATGCTGGGTGACTCCTGACTGATGCAGGCAGGAACTAGGTAGTCCTGTGAGAAAGTTAGGACACCCTATGACAGCCTGTGTGTTTCTCCGGACCTATTTGGACACGTGGATATTAAACATTAAACACTAGAATCAAGCAGCTGCAGCTCATCTAACGCTGCTGCCAGAGTCCTAACCGACACCAGGAAACGGCTCACGTTAGACCCGTCTGCACTGCTTTGTGCTGGTAATAGGGTGGAGTTTAACATCTTGTTCATGGTCAATAAGGAACCGAGCCTTCAGGTCATCTGAGACCCGGTTCTATGCTCCTCAGCTCTGGAATTAACTACAGTTAAGCCCATAATTATTCATACCCCTGGCAGCTCTGTGTGGACAGAGCCTACGGGTGATTCTGGTGTTGCTGGTCTTCATCCTGGTACTAAAAACGTTCCGGTTCTAAGGTTTCGTGTCCGTTTGATGTAACACAGCAAAAACTGCCAGGTGGATCCATACGGTTACTTACTTACACATTTAGGTTCTTTTTCATTTTACCAACATGTCTGACTGGAAGTCAGAGTCCCGACCTGAATCTGACAGAGAATCTGTGGATGGAGCTTAAGATTAGGGTAATGGCAAAGAGGCCCTCCATCCTGAAAGATGAATCATCGAAATACCAGGAAACATGGAGGAAGCTGCTCAGCAGTTAGAAGAAGGCTTGATTGCTGTAAAACCAACTGTTTACTGAGAAGCGTAGAAATAATTCAACATTTTTCAATAAAATCTGAATCTTTTATATAACTGATACTCCTACAGAGTTTATGATCTTCTGGGAGACGTCGGTCTCATTGCATGAGATGGAAAATGTTTCAGGGTATGAATAATTGTGGGCCTAACTGTACCTGAAGACCTGAAATGTGCAGAAAGTGTTGGTACCTTTCAATCAGGACCGTTTCCTGCAGTGCTCAGAGATTACATCACCACTTCCTAAAATGACATTTTTATGCGTTTTAATTTTTGAAGTAACTAACCTGAAACTGAAGCAGGAAGAAAACATGCTTTATTGCTCTCGCAGTTTATTTTGTTATTATATTGATAATTCTGGGGCTCATTGCTCTCTAACTTGTTCACAGATGTTCTGTTTGATCCAGAATTTAATCTGAGCTTCTTTTCTTTGGTCTAAGCAGCAAAGTTCCTCCTGTTTCTGCCTACATGTGATGAATTTGTAAAGTTTCTCCATCCAGTGTTTGTTTTGACGTTAAGCTGAAAGCTGCCGGCTCGGCTGTAAACTGTCGACTTGATCCGGATGTGGTGCAGAACATCCAAACTTCATCACAAAGATTCACAGGCTGAATAAAAGCTCTCATCATCCTGTCTCACTGTCAGCAGACTTGTCCCGTCCAGGCTTGCTTGGTTCTGACAGAACCTTGACGATAATTTGACTCAAGGCTTTGCTCTCTTCTTCTGAAGCTGATTTTTATGCCTTCGGGTCTCAGAGGCGCGCTCCGTGAAATCTGCAGCATCGTCTCTGGGAGATCATTGAGAGATTAGCATCACTCTGACCGATGATGACCTTCTCTGCAGCCCCAGTCACGAACCTTGACCTCTCACCCTCACACTTAGAAGCCACGCCTGTATTTAACTCAGGAAACGTCAGAATCTGTTTAAACAGACAGAAACCGTAGATCAGGTTCTACAGGTGTTTCTGTAACTGAAAGTCCTTGCAGAGGATCCGTTACATCGGAAGCTGGAGGACTGCGAAATAATTCTCCGGGCTTGGATCGCAGACAGATGAGACATATCCGGATCTTAGTGGGTCATTTGTTCATTATCCTTTAGAACCACACAGATCTCTGGGTTTAATTCAAACAGGCTGTTCACTCCCAGCCAGTTCTGGACCTCCTGTCAAACTATATGGTGTCTTCATGGTGGTTCCGGCGGTACCATTGGTGCTTTCAATCATGCAGGTTCTGGGTTCGACTCCAGGCCTGGACCTTTTTATGCTGAAAGGTTCTAACCGTGAAAATGTCGGTTCTCTCCTAGACCCTGGTACCTGCAGGGTCGTGTGCTGCTTTGTGCACCAGAACCTCACAGAACCCGGCCCACGGAGAACAAATGCATGAAACAGAAAAAAACAATACTCACTGGCCACTTTATTAGGTACACCTTTCTCATGCCTCCTTTTGCCTTCAGAACTCTGTTGACTCTTTGCAGGATCAACAAGGAGACCGAGTTCCTCGGAGATTTTGGTCCATATTGAGATGATGGCTTCACACAGCTGCTGCAGATCCATGATGAGAATCTACTGTTCCACCAAACCCCTGAGATGCTCTGCTGGACTAAGATCTGATGACTGTGGAAGCCCCATCATCAACTTCAAGAAACCAGTCTGAGATGATCGGAGCTTTATGATGTGGTTCTGCTGGATGTAGCCATCAGAAGATGGACACACTGTGGTCATACTGGGACGGACACGGTCAGGTAGGCTGTGGTGTTCCCACTAATGAGTCTAAAGTGGGCAAAAGAACATATCTCCCATACTATGGTAGCCAGAACCACTGACACATGGCAGAATGGATCAGTGCTTTCATGTTAAGCAACCTCTGACCCGACCATCTGAATGTTCACGACCCACTGGATCGGACAACGTTTTCCCAGAGGTCCGACACACTGACCGAACATGAGCAGGAATCCCATTCAAGACGATTCACTCTGATTCAATGGTTCAAACGTTCCAGCTGGTTGTGATAAATAATAAGTTAGAGAATAAAAGCAATAAATGAATTAAAACGTTTCTTTCAAAAGAAGACCTTTAAAGTACAATGAGGCGATATGAAAAAGCAGCCATAAAACAGCTGGACTCATAAGCCTCTCAGCAGGAAAATCTCATAAGATTATGTTCAGAGTTGTCGTGACGACCAGGGCCTATTGGAGGGGAAAGATCGGGCCAAAATCGGTATAAAAATCCTGCCGTGTGAACCAGGGATAACTCCGTACGACAATGTTTTTTCTTTTTTATCAACAAAAAATAAGTGAAACTAAGTGAAAGAAGAATTTATTACAGCTTAGAAATGAGGACCATCAGAACTTTCTGACATTCACAGGATATCTTATTATTAAAATTATAATAGTTGAGCTTTGCTCATATTCTTAAAACACGGACTAAAATAATTAAAAACAATGGCAGGACACCTTGTGGCAGATCAGAGTAGTGCAGATTACCAGCTCTGCATTTACCCTACAGTTGATCCAGAAGATCAGGGTCGAACAAACAGAGGAGGTCCTAAAACCTCCACATTTACTGAGGCTGAATAAGAAGCATCTAGATTCCACCTGAGAGCTGCAGCAGATCCCAACTTCATGTCAGACATCTGGGTGTTCACATATAAACACAAATGAGTTCAGCCAAGGAAGCTCGGATTCTGAAGCCGGTGCTCAAACAACTCCATAAAACGCAAAGACGTCCTACAGGAAAAACGCAGCTCCAGTGGAGCAGGGCCTCATGTTTCTGCTCACCACTGAAGGTCAACTGAGATCAGATTTCCAAGAAACCATCTTCTACCAGAAAGTTCCCTGAAATGATACTTTTACAGAAGCATCTCCTTTGTATTGCAGGGCAGAAAAGTCCAGAGCAGATACATGGAGCTAAGTAGGCTATAGGGGCTTCATCAGGAAAACCATCAGCTTCTGCAGAACACAGAAGCTCCAGATGTTTCAACGTCTCAGCTGCAGACATGCAGATAGAAACATCAGCCTCTGCAGGAACACACAGATCAGCTGAAACCTGAAGAAGCTGGAAGATCAACAGAGGTAGAGTGGATCTGTGCTAAAACACGTTTATGTTTTATTCTGTAGCTTGTTGAGTAAAAACAGAGGAGGAGTGGATGGAAAACAAAGTGTTAAACTCTTTACATAGCAGCAGTGACCTTTGCCCCATCTTCCCACCTGGATATTTCCTGTCCTACGATCCAAACATGCAGCAACAAGTCCAAGTTCAGCTCCTCTTCCTCATAAACCTCCAACGTTCAATAAGCTCCTCTTCTTCTCCAAGGGTCTCTGTAGACGTTTGTCCCACTTCTTCGACCTCTGCAGCTCCTTCATGTCCTCCTTCTTTCCTTCACTCTGCTTGCTCTCCTCCCACTGCTGCTGCTGCTGCTCCTCCTCCTCGTACACAAACAGGCTATAAATCGTCTCCACCTCCCTGCTCCGATTTCAGCCCCCGCTCTGTTTTTTCTACTTTATGGAGAAAAGAAAAGCTCCTCCATGCCAAAGAGAAGGGAGGAGAGAAAGGTGGAGGGAGGAGAAAGCAGCGGTGTCACCTTTCATTGTGGGGAACACAACAGAGGGGCTTTGTGGGGATAATTTCTGAGCCCAGGAATGCACCACTCCCTCAGAGGCCTTGTTCACTCCTTTTCAGCATCACTTTGAGTTTCACTAAACTGTTAAATAGTTTATGTCTCATCCAGGAAACGTGTTTTATTACAGCTGGCTTTTATGCTGCAGCGTTGGGACAAAGTGTTTCTCAGTTTTAAATCTGACTACATCCCTGAAAATCGTCTCCAGTGAATGTCGGATCCTCCCTCTGTTCTGCCTTTCTGGAAGGATTTCAGAGCAGGAGGATCATCTCCTTATCCTGGTAGAAAGACACCTTCTTATCACCAGTCTCATTGATAAACAGGTTTAAGCAGCAGGTGGTGTTTGTGAATGCTGACCAGCATTTATAAATCAGCTGCTGATGACTGAAGCTCCAGGAGTTTTAGAAACACCACAGAGTTTAGAAATCCAGCTGAAACACACAAACCCAATCTGAATAAGTGTTAATGTTAAATCCCGTGTTTTTGTTGCATTGAATTGAGCAGGAACATGGTTCAAAGCCTGAACAAAATAGGTCTTTCCTCAGGACCAACAAAAAGTTCCGAAACCTAACCAGGTCCACTGGGCCGAACCAGAGAGAACTGCTGCTGAGACAGCTCTGGTCTCAGTTTGTTGAAAAGCTTTGAATGACAACATGAGGCTTTTTTCAATGAATAAAAATTTATGACCAAAACTTGGTTTTTAGAGAAATAGTTTTGATGTTTTACTTTTTATGGCACATTTTATAACAGTAATATTTAAAATAATCCTTCGTAGGAGCTAAGAGGAAATAATGACTGAATTTATTTCACTGTTTTAAACAAAAGTCGTAACCAGATTAGTTAAAACTTTTATTTTTTATACACTTTATCCATATTGAAAACATGACTTTGATCAGTCCTTGTGTTTCTAAAAATATAGCTTTTTATTGCACGTGAAATCCTGAATATAGCAAAACTGTTTTAATATGAAGCATTTTTAGTCAGATATAAAGCTTTTATTACTTGGAGCCAAAATCAAAGCTGAAATACAAATCTGACCAATCACAGAGCACTAGATTTAGCATCATTTCCAGTTTTATATTGAAAGTGTTGCAGGTTTTTACCTGAAAGCAACATTTTTACATTTCAGAAAAAAGGACAAAGCTTTGTTTAAGTCATAGTTTCACAGAGAGTCCTTCAGAGTTTAGGTTTGCATGTTTTGCATAATGTAACTGTTCCTCTCACTGCTTTCGTTCACCTGTGGAGGTCACAGCCACATACTCATCCTGCCAGCTCTGCAGCGCTCACCTGATTTAACTCTGTAAAACCATCTGTGTTGCATTCAGACATGGCGCAGGTTGAATGTGGAGCCAGTTCAGGAATCTACATGTTCCTCCACTTCGACGTTGTTGAACAAACACACCCGGAAAACCTGGTGTCAGTCTGCAGCTTCATGTTGGTTTAATTCTGAGCCGATTCACCCAGCCTCATCCTCTGGATTTCCTGAGCCTGGAGGCATGAATGTAAACTCTGCACCATCAAACACACCATAAGGGAGTGACGGCTTCACAATTACAGAGCACACACTCGGGTTTTTGGCAGCAGAGCACACAGAACGAGCCAGAGCACGCTGTCTGCCTGAGTTAACGAAGCTCCGCTGATAGATGCTTCATTAAGGACGAGGATCAGTGGAGTGCATCAGCGGGGGGTGGGTGGGCGTGGAAGCCGGGAATAAGGCTGCAGCTCTTATCTCGTCTCCAGACGCAGCTCACGCTCCACCTGAATCTGTGGCTGCAGGCAAACTCTGCATGTACGAGAAGCCCGGGAACGTCTGTTAGCACCTTCTGTTGTGTAAACTGTGGGAAGAGCTCCAGGAAAGCTCTACCTGAATCACCAGAGTGTTCCAGGGAATATGCACTGATACGAGAGACACGGATCTCTGAGGAAATCTCACGTTCCAGACGCAACTTTAATCTGAAAGTTTCTTCAGTCTTTAGAGAACAGACGTTGACTTTTATTTCCTCCGATTTATTTTTGCTACCAGGTAAATCCAAGCAGGAAAAATACACAAAATGGATTTTATTGACGAGTTCAGAAAATTAATTTTAGCCAGAAAGTTTTGGTCAGATTGGAAAACATTCCTCATCACAAAAAAGCAGGTCAGGATGTTTGTCTGTCTGTTAATAGCATGCAGTCTAATTATTACCTACTGCAACATGAATATCAACACTGAAATAAAACATATCAGGTAGTATTTGTATGTTCACTTTTATCACCTCTGAAAGATTAAAAACTGACTAGATAAAATGAGCTTAGGATGAAAATTAAGGAAGATTCTGATTGGTTGAATTTTTTCCTGCTGTAACGATGCTTCTTGGTGATAAAGTTTATTTCCTGGGATTTTAAGGTTTTTCTTGTTACTATTTAAAGGAAAACAAACTTCTTAAATCATAAATTTGTCACTGAAACACACATTTCCAAGAAAGATTCTAGGAGGATCCTTCTACTTGATCTTCTGTAATTTCACTGCAGGAACCAGGTACCAGAGACGTTCACAAGTCATTTTTTCCAAGTCCAGGTCAAGTCTCAAGTCTTTTGTTCCAATTCAGAGTCAAGTCTCCTCCAACTGAAATAAACATTTCCTCATCAGATCAATGACATGTAGGTCCAAGTTCATTTATATTGCACATTTAAAAACTGCAAAGTACAAAGGGATGAAACAATTATATTAACGACACAGCAAGTGCTTTTATTTTGATATTTGCAGCAGGAAGTGTCCTTGTAATGTAGCAGCTGGCTTAGCAGCGGGAGAATGTCAGAGGTCAGTTACGTTTATTTTGTGTCCTAAATGATCCATCAAGTAATTTAATCCAGCGTTCAGTAGGAGAGACATTCATGTGGTCGTTACTATAAAGCTGCAGCTAACATGAACAGGTTAGCCCGTTTTCCACTGAAATCCCCGGGAATTGTTTTACCTGGGTAAAAGGATTCCCAGGGGATCTCTACGCTCCGTTTCCATTGCTCAGACCATTTTATTCAAATCAGCACTGCATTAAAACATTTGTCTTAAACAACTGTGGCAAAATAGTTAAATTAATGCCAACAGTGACTTAAAAGGTCACAAATTTCCGGCGAAAAAATATTCTGTTTTATTTTCTGGTACTTGCGGATTCACCACATACCTACTAAACGCTTTATATTCACTTTTCCCCACAAGCAGATAACAGGTAGCAGGAAATCCCAGAGCCTGGGCCGAGATCAGGCAGCGGTAAGTCCCAGTCCAGCCACCCGGTTAGCTTAGCTTAGCTTAGTTTAGTTTAGCAGCCAGACCAGCCTGTAAACGAAGCTCCACTGCTCCGAAAACTCCAAAAAAAACATCTTAAAGTAGGGTCATCCTGGATGAACTGACTGCACAGATCAAGTTTTGAGGTGTACTTTCTCGCTTCAAAACATCTTAACGTGACAAATTAATGGTGTAAAAATTATCAATTTGTACAGTAACCTGTGCCATTAATGAAGCTGCTCCGTCCCTTTAACAAATCCTGGGGAAAGCTGAAAAGACCATCTCCAGAGTTGGACCATTTACCCGTTAAAGTAAAGCCCCAGGAAAGTGAAATTACCCGGGTACATTTGTATCGAAACGCGACCTGAGCTTTTCAAAAGCCTGGGACTTACTACAAGCAATAGAAAAGAGGCTGTTGTTATGTGCCATGAACATCCCATAATAATCCACCAACATCACTGGCTAATAATCAAGCTCATCCTTTCACAGTAAAACGGTCTGGAGCTCACATACCAGCTTCCTTTCACTCTTCATTACAGGAGATAAAAAGTGGTTCTAAGACTCGAGTCTCAGACCACGAGTCCAAGTCAAGTCTGAAGTCTTCAGGGCACAAATCTGAGTCTGAAATCCTGTATTTTTTCGACTTGAGTAGACTTGAGTACGACTCAAACTTGAGACACCATCTCTGCCAGGAACTACATAAAGTACCTGGAAGCTTCAAAATACAACAAATACTGTCAATGTCTATATTACGCCTTTCTGTTCGTGATAAAAAAAAGTTACCCAAAATGTTTGGCATCTGTCATGTAAACTGTGGCAGCAGCTGTGGGAAGCTCTGCCCGGATCTCTGGAGGGTTTCAGGGAATTTTCAGTCACATGAGTCGCGCATCACTCAGGAAATCCCACATCTTCTCCAGCTTCAGTCAGAACATGTTTCAGGTCTCGTCTTGCTTGTTAGATTTTTTTGATATTATTTTTACGGCCAGGTATTTCCAAGCAGGAAGAGTTGGAAAAAGTCATATCCTGTCCATAGGTCCACATTGGTCCATTGGACTGTCACTGTCATGCAATGGATGAAGATTCTACAACTGGCTGAATTGGCATGAAATGACACGTTTCAGCACCCATGACAACTTGATTTAACCTACATGTACAGCTACATATCAGATCAAGTCATTTTCTATAATAAAATACTAGGTTCTTTCTTTACATTTTCTGTTTCCGAATTGTTCAACTAAGTAATTGAATGCAGAGGCAGAGCTAATTCGCTGTGTAGCTTTGGAAAAACAAAAAGGTGAATTCAACCAGACTAGAGATGAAGAAGGTGAATAGACCTGTCAGTGCGGCGCAGAAAGTGGAGCTGACGCAGCACGCACTTGCGACCGCCTGCTTGGAGCAGTGTGTAACATATAAAACGGTTCGATGTGGAGACCTTTTCCCTCCAAGCGGTTTATTGTGTGACACTGCGTACGGGGTCATAAAAATTAAGCATTGCATGGACATGTCCGCGGCATCAAGTACGCCCGACTATGATCTGCCCTTGTAAATGCATCACCTTTTACTCGGTTTGATACAGGGGTCTGCAGCCTGTGGCTCTATGGGCCCTTTACAGTGGCTTGTCATTTTTGACAAAAATACTAAATATAATATTTTTAAATATAAAAGGTAAATACACATACCATGTTACTTTCTTTTCATGCAACACCTGCTATAATTTCTACAAGGTACACGGAATGATTCTGTTTTTGTTTAATCATTTTCTGGGTGTTCGGTTTAAACAACAAACTTTTTCCCTCCACTTTCCATGAATCTTGACCATTCTGTTGAAGAAAGTTTGAATATGTTCTCTGCCTTGATGGTTTTTATTTTTGTTCTAAAACCTAAAATAATTGTGGTAAATTTAACCACATAAGTGAAACTATTCAACTTTTCCTAGAAGATTTAAAAATAAAAAACCCTTTTAGGAAGGTCATGCAGGTTTTTGTGCCTCTAAATACATTTTATTTAGGAGGAGAAGAAGACACAAACTGGCTTTTTGTTTATCATTTTATTCATTAATATTATTATGTATTTTTATATTTTAAAAGGATGCTGACCCCTGGGTTAAAACTATACCTTTAGATTTAAAAAGGAGCAGCATGGCCAGAACCTCTTTATGGTTAAAGTTAATTCAGAAAATGTGACTTAGTGAGAACAATCATGGTGATAAATCAATAGTTTTTTGTTTATATGAAAAAGAAAATTCTATTATCTGTATAATTTATGTATTTTTAACAGTAGTATGGATCCTGACACAACAGCATCATGTCTATCTTTAAATGTTTCATACCAACAACAGTGCAGAGTGGAAATTATTTCTCCTGAGAGATAAACCAGTTTCTAACCAGCAGAGGTCATCAGGTCAACAACACTTTCCTCTGTCTACTCCAAGAGAAACATTGATCCTGCTGCCTTCAGGCCTCCGGCTGTGAGCTGGATCAGGTAACAGCCCCCAGATGACTTGACAGTCTAGTGCCAACACTTCCCTGCTCGTTATGGAGTCAAAGGTCAGATTTACTGTCCCACAGGGGGGTGTAACTGAACACTGGTAGCATATAAACAAGAAGAGGCTGGGGTTTTCCTGGCAAACGTGGAGTCTGGGGGACTGGGGGGATGACTTTGGCTTCCCACCTTTGCACCAGCTGCTTCTATTCCTGACCTCCACAGAAGTCTGAACTCTAGACTCAGTGCTCTAAATTAGCAGGCTGGGCTGTTGCCGTCTATGCCTTTCATTCATAAATTCACTGATTATGATTTCCTACAAGTTGTGGTGCTGAAGCCGTTTCATCTGCCAGGATCTAAACACTAATCAGAAACATATTAAAATCCATATCAATCACTGAGGAGTCTGATGATGAACATCTGACAGCATTAAACTAAATGAAACATGCACAAACTGCAGGTAAGGATGAGGATGGATCTCCAGGCACCAAGGAAATGCAGAGCTGCAAATTATTTTTAATGATGTAAACATCATTTAATTACATGAAATTAAATGCATTTCCCCCCATAAACTTTAGGTAAAAAATGTATTTTCCTTCTGAAGCAGTGATGGAGGTGTCAAAGGTCGTGGAGAAGGTTAAAGTAGGGTTAGGTTCTACAACAATGTCCAAAGCTCTGAACATCTCCCAGAGCTCTGTTCAATCCATCATCTGAACATGGAGAGAAGATGGACCACCTGCAGACCTACCAAGACATGGACGTCCACCTAACCTGACAGGCTGGGCAAGAAGAGCATTGATCAGAGAAGAAGCCAAGAGGACCATGGTAGCTCTGGAGGAGCTGCAGAGATCAACATCTTAGGTGGAATTATCTGTTGACAGGATAACTATTACTCCATGACTCCACACACCTGGCCTTTATGGAAGAGTGGCAAGAAGAAGCCATGAGAAATCCTTTTCACAGTTTACCAACAATCCTGCAGGAGATTCAGCAAGCATGTGGAAGATGGTGCTCTACTCAGATCAGAACCAAGCTAAACTTTTGGTCTTTTTTGTGCAAAATACAAAAACCGTGAACACTCCTGATGCTCAGGAACCATGGTGTTGGCAGCATTATGTTGTGGGGAGGCTTTTCTTCAGCAGGGACAGGGAGAGCTCCACTGGGATAGTTTAGATCAAAACATGTTCATGTGTTAGAATGGCCTAGTCAAAGCCCAGACCTAAATCATATTGAGAATCTGTGGCTCTCCATCCTATCTGACTGAGTTTGAGCCATTATGTCCTGATGAAACTGCAGCATAAGGCGGTTCCACCAAGTACCAACACGGGGGTTGAATAAAAATGCGCTCCACACTTTTCAGCTCTTACTTGTAAAATGTGTTTAAACTATGCAGTATTTTCTTTCTACGTCACCGCTACGCCCTAATTCACATAAAATCCACTCAGGTTTGTGTTTTTAATGTGAAAAAAGCTGAAAATGTTGAGTGGGAATGAATACTTTAGACATGCTGCAGCTTTCCTGCCCGCTGTTCGACTTTATGCTCATCTCTCAGAATTAACATAAAGGAAGTGGAGTTTATCACAGATTTGAATAAAAATGAAAAGTGTTGCAGCAGTTAAAGGACAAAGATCAGCAGAGTTATTCTAAATTCAGAGAGCAGATCATCGTTCTTCATCTCACTCAGCGTAAACATGTGCTGCCCTCTGGCTCTGCGCTGCCCACCCACACGGACAGTATAAATAATACGACAATGGGCCCACAGTGTACAGATCCACACATACAAGAGCTCTTCTGTGTGTTTCTGTGAGCTCCGGCTGCCCACACACTCCACATTCTTACCCGCCGAATCCGTTTCAGGACAGCAGAGAGGGTCAGAGGTCCTACTGGGAATCTATTATCAGCCGCTGCGCGTTTAGCTGCTGTTTCTGAGCAGATCCATAACATCCTGAAGATCAAGCCTACCTTTGTATCAGTGCAAGGTTACAGAGCTGTCGATCAATACGATGACTAAAGACTGCTTGGCCAGGAGCTGAGATTCCTGACTTTTAAAACTTTCTGGCACAAAACTTTTCCCCGCAGAATGCCAGCGTCCTGATAAGTCGTGGTCACCAGTGCTGTGAGCTACCAGGAGCTCTTCGTTGGGGTTTCTGCTCACCAAGCAGCTCAGAGAAACTTTATTTTGGACATTTTCTGGATGTTTCGCAAACAAACTCCCACATAAGCAAATGAATATTGGAAACGGTGGATGGCGGGGGGGTGTTGACAGAGGATTTAAATGAGCTCTTTAATCATGGCGTAAAATGGGTGAAACATGAAACAACAAACCCCTGAGCAGAAACACGTCCAACACCACCCACAGCCGTCACCGTCTTCTTTAGAAAGTTCTCTCAGTCCTTAAAAAGCTTCCTTTGGATCAAACTGTTTCTTTTAAACTTTCTGTTACTCTTTCACAGCCTGCTGACCCAGTAACTAAACTAACTAAGCTAATATGAAGCCAGCTGGCGTCATTCAGTCATTTAATTGTCAGAAAATGTAGCAAAAAAAAGACAAAACTTAAGGATTTCATTTTTGGTTTGTAGGATTATTTCTATCATATTTTATATCTTAAACATGGGTCCAAACGTTCCTTCACATACAGGAATCACTCTCTGGCTGTTAATGGGTTGGAGCTCCATTTTCCAACAGAACCTCCTTAATTCTTCCTGGCATGGACTCAACAAGGTGTTAGAACCATTCGTCGGAGACATTTGTTGCCTGGATGAGGTTCTCTGTTGGACTCAGATCTGGGGACGGTGGAGGTCAGCGGACCACAGAGAACTCGTGTTCAGGACAACGGCTCGTTATGTTCTGGCCAACTTGAGAAATTAGTTCACCGGAGATCAAACTAAGTTTTAAAGACTTTAATCAGAGTAGAAGAATTCAGTCCAACTTCCATGGAGTTTAAAGGAGCAGCATGTGAGAGGTATGATGTAGGTAGGTACTGATGCTAATCTAGAGCTGTTGTAGAAATGAATGGACTTAAAGGTTCTGTGAGGGTTTATGAACACATCCAGATTGGACCTGCAGTGTTTCATAACTAGGATCAAACTGGATTCTATGTAATTGACTTTGACTGTGTCTATATGATTGGACTGATTATATTTTTCTGTATTAAAATCGATCTGTTTGCTTCATAACGTCGTTGAACTGGCGCTTTATAAATAAAATAAACTGAACTGTGGGGTTTCAGAAAGTCTGTATGACCCAATCTTTTACAACGTTCACCTTTGACCCAGCTGTTCAGTTTAGAGTGATGTTCAGAAACCTTGTTGTCACCAGAAGTATTTTCTTTCCACAAACTATGTAACAATAAATGTAGGAATCCCGGAGCTAGAAATATAGATAAAAAGGATATGAAAACGGCTCCTGTGGTCCAAAATCAGTGCGATCGGCCAGTTAATCATCTGTGAGGGCTGGGTGGGCACCAGAGCTTCTGCAGCTGAGCATCAGCGGAGGCAGAACCAGAGCCGGAGGAAACAAAAGTACCAACAACTCTTCTTCGCTGACCTCCGTCTCCTGCCCACACAGGATCTTTCAGCTTCCACAGAAATCATTAGTTTCTCAGAGGATCCAAACTTTTCTACAGTTCTGACTAATTCAGAACAACTTAATGACTCAAAGTCCAAATTCTTTGTCAGGTTCAGATGTCTGCGCTTCCAGCTCAGTGTTGAATGGGAACATCTGCCTGTGGGTTTGGGCTCATTGTGGTTTTTCTCTGTGACAGAAACAAGTTCAGGCCGAATGAAGCAGATGAGCCCAACAGGAGGACATGAGAAGAACACAAACTACTTTCCTGTGCAGACGTATCCTGAATCCAATCAATAAGCTCCATTGATTATGGCCAGGTGCCATAACTGATGGTACCCACAGACCCACTGCAGAGCCATCATCGGTCTGGACAGAAATCGATGCGTCGGAGGATTTTAAGTTGGTCGAAAAACAAAAGGAGTCCGATGACCCGACATGAATGGAGCCGTAAGCATTTGACTGTTTCTGCTGGTCTTCCTGAGATCCCAGCATGAGGAACTGGGCTGAAATTCATTTAGATGTAATTGGATCAAACTAAGTACACCCCCATGATTCAGCAGCTCTAACTCTTAGCCATGGTTCTTCTGTCTGACTTCATGGGTTGTTGTGGAAGAACTCTGACCCACTTTTCTTTCCTTCACCTCACTCAGGTTTGCAGACATTTGTTTCTGCACGGCTCTCTGACGGTCCCACCGCAGCATTTCAATCAGGCTGAGGTCTGGACTTTGACTGGGCCATTCTTTTCAGCCATTCTGTTGTAGATTTGATGCTGTGTTATAGAGCATTGTCCTGTTGACCCAGTTTGGTCCAAGCTTCAGCTGTCAGACCGATGGACTCCTATAGAATACTTTGGTCTACAGAGGAGATCATGGTCCATTCAGTGACTGCAAGGTGCTGTCGCTGCAAAACAAGCCCACATCATCACCCCTCCACCGTCCTGCTTTAATGGCTGCCATGACCATTACTACACATTGCAGCCCAACATCTTCAGAGGCCTCGTGGTTCATTCAGATGTATCTTTGGAAACCTGAGCAGTGCCACTTTATTGTTTTTAGAAATAGGCTTGGTCCGTTATCCCTTCGAACCCGGGTACTTGTGGCTTCTCCAGGACCCAAGTGCCCTGCTCTCTAACCACCGGGCCGTCACTCCCCTCCTGATGATCAGAGCATATATAATATTTATTTTCAGTTAGAATCTGTAGTCTTTGGTTTTTACAGCTCATGGGTCGGGTCAGAACAGGGTTTTTAATCGAAATCTAGCTAAATATCAAAGTGAAGCAAATTCCATCAAGCCAAGTCCAACATGGGAATTTATCCCGACGCCAGCCCGTCAGTCAGGATATGGATCCTGCTTGTGGTCCCAGGACCAGACCCAATGTTTCTTTAAAAGGATGTGTCCATTCTGATTAAAAAGCCAATCAAGAGGATGTAAGGAGAGACAGAAAACCTGCAGACATGCTGCTTTAGATGAGATGGGAAACTGAAATAAATAATGCTGCTGTGGTGTTAAGCAGGCATGGAGTGAGACAGTGGCTTCATGTGTGGAGATTGGAGTTTTTAATTGGTGAGCCATGATGTGGGAGATCTCAGATGGTAGAGGGGAACGTT
Organism: Crenichthys baileyi; assembly: GCA_036173005.1. Lineage (NCBI taxonomy): Eukaryota > Metazoa > Chordata > Actinopteri > Cyprinodontiformes > Goodeidae > Crenichthys > Crenichthys baileyi. The sequence goes on from JAHHUM010001197.1 coordinate 81,520, forward strand.
CTGACGTTCTTCCATCAAACCAGGATTGTTAAAGATTAGACCAGATGAATAACTAAGCCTGTTCTCCAGCAGGACCAAGATTCAACACAGCAACATGCCAAGGCTGCCTCGTTAACCCTCTTCCTCGTTTTAATGAGCTGCTCTCTGCTGCCACTCGTCAGTTATAAACCGACACGACTGGCCTCCGCAGACGGGACACAAGCAGCTGCGGCAGCCCCAACCAGCGGCGCCACCACACCGCAGCGGGCCGAAACCATGTAAGGAGAGAGCCACATGGGTCTCAGATTCATTTCATGCCTCAGCGTTTACAGGCTTAGTGACGGAGAGTCACGAATGATTTCATCAACCACACGGTTTCAGATCGTTTCCACACTCGGCTCCATTTAATACAAAAATACGCCGGCAAAGCACATTTTGAGACAGCAGCAGAATAAATTAAGTAAATGAAGTGTCAGACATATATTATCTGAAATATTTGAGCTGAAATTGATATTAAACCAGCATCTGATTTGTTAACTTCAGGATGGAAAAAGATCCTCATGCACGGAGCTGGAAGTTCTGTGAGAAACCAAGAAACGACAACACCAGGGCGGAAAGACATCAGCAGTGACTCCTGCTGCTCGTCAGTGTAGCGACCAGGTTTCGTTTTTTAACAGATGAGCAGAGATGTTTGGGCTCATACCAGCTGCCAAGCACGGTGGTGGTGGGTTGATGATCGGGGCATATGTTGCAGCTACAGACTGTGAACTGGGTCATCAGCAGGACAATGATCCCAAACCCAGCAGAGAAAAGAAAAGGTGTTGCAATGGCCTAGTCAAAGTCCAGACCTCAACCTGATTAGAATGTTTACTTTTAATTAATTTATTTCAATAATGTATTTTGTGTTTATCCTAGTTAACTTTTTAATGTTATTTTATTTACCTTTTTAGTTCATTTTAGTTTCATTTCCAATGAAATTCATTTGGTTTCATTTCTGTTTAGGTTTAAACGGATTAGATTTGATTCCCTCCTTATAATTAAAGTAATAAATGCATTTAAGCCTGTAAAGCTGAGGCGCCAACTGGCAGCTTGAAGTTTCTGCATCTAGCAGACGCGAATATTCAGTTAATATGAAAGCTAACGACAAGCTACTGGTCTGGTTCTGACGAGGTAGAAATAGAGTGAAGGCACAGAGGGAAGGGTGGTGTATTGTTGCTTCTCTCCATTTTAAGTCTGTTTGTGCAAAACATTAAAAGCAGCCTAAAATCTAAAGGACAGCCAGTAACCTGCAGGACGGAAGGTGCCCCAGGCTCCTTAGCAACCTGCGACCTTTCTCAGTTGTTTGTTTAGTGTGCTTAGCTCCAGGTTAGGACTGTCTGCTGATAATAAACACGGTCCACTCGCTGCTCCCCGACCTTTGGTCAGTCTGTTGGCTTCTGCTGATGCTGTGAGTCAAATGCAGGACACTGATCTGGGCTCTGCTGAGGACGCTGCTGTCGGAAATCCAGGATTATATCGGAGCGCTCCCTCACATCCTCCCATCAATGCGCCAAACATTTTAAACAATGCTCCACCTGAACAGACAGTCTTTCCATACCGGCTTCATGTTTGAAATTCATTTTAATCTGGGGCAAAAACTGTCTCCATATATGAGTTCTATATATTCTAGATTTGAGTTAACGTTAAATTCATCCAACCTGGTCCAGCTTCCAGCTCTCAGGTTTCTGTTTTTAGAGTTGATATTAAAGTTTAAATCTACTGAAAACCGACTTCCTTCACTTTTACATTTAATCAATCAGAAAACGGTTCAACATTTCAAAGAGCCTAAAAGTAAAAATGTCATTTTGTTTGCATAATGCAGAATTATTTATGACACGCGTGTAAATATAGATGATGTCTGAGGCACATGTGGATTCAGATTTTAATAATGCAGGAGCTTAGTTCTCCCAGTGTGGAGCTGCAGAGTTCCAGCAGAACTAAGAATGCATTGTACTGGTATCACTGAGGTTGGTAATTAAAAATGTTAAGATCAACTATTTAAATATTCACATGTGGTTCTCAATCCGTTCTTCTAGAGGCCGTCAACTTTTACCCATAAATCCTTTCAGGACTGAGTTTCTCAATAACCGAGACAATCATCCTGATCTCAGATCTGTCATCACTGCTTTGAATCTCTATGGAAACAAAGGTCATGCCTGAACGTGGACAGTTATGGACAGAGTGGGAACATTTCTGATGCTGGCAGAAGAAAACCCAGAATTCACTGGACCTTCATGCATTCCTTCTGGCCTGGAAACCCTTTGGGATCCCCCCAAAAGACCCAGAGTCACTCAGGAGAGGGAAGTCTGGGCTTTTCCTTCTGGACTTCTTACCTGGGTGACCTTAGGGACAAAAGATTAATGACGGACGGGCAGATGAATGAACGGATCGAGGGATGGACGGATGGATGAAGGGATGGACGGATGGATGAAGGGATGGACGGATGGATGAAGGGATGGACGGATGGATGAAGGGATGGACGGATGGATGAAGGGATGGACGGATGGATGAAGGGATGGACGGATGGATGCCCCTACCCAGTTTTAATTGGCTGAACCTGAACACCGGAGGATAATGGCCTTCTGAAAGGTAACTAAATCAGCCCTTAAAGGAAACTACAGGTAATGTTCCCCTTTTTTTACCATGTGACACGTTGTTGTGACACGTTGTGGCATTTAGGTTAACTGTCCCAACATGCATTCATATGTACGCTCTTATAAATCTATATCTGCTTATTCCACCATTTAAGCAACAGGAGGGAGTGGAGTCAGTTTTCCTCCTCTTCTTCAGCTGCTGATGCGCAGGAATTCAGCTCAGCTCGATCTGAGTCACAAACTGCTGAGAGGAGTTGGTTTCAGGGAGCTTCGGGATTTCGTTTAGAGGGCGTAGCAATTCCTCACCTCTGCTGTCAGCTACCAGAGGACAACAGAGAGGTGGGAAAAGAGCGGAGACGGGTAAAAAGAAAGACGACAGCAAGAAGAAGGAGTGGAGGTAAATGATTAAGTATAGCTGTGACTTAATTTCCCAGGCAGAGCTCCATTTCTTTCCAGTCGCCAGCAGGAGATCCATCTCTCTGACAGCAAAGGAAGGAGGTCTGTGTTGTTGTTTGTGAGGTCGGAGAGAGCAGATATGGAGAGGAAAACGAGAGGCAGACATCCATTAATGAGAGCTTTTCACTGTTCAAATCACATGTCTCTTTCAATCTCCGTCCGTCACTTTTTCCCTCCTTCAATCTTCTCCCATCATTTCTCCGGCAGTCATAACAAATGTAGTAGATGGCTCCTCTGGAGGGCCTCATCATTTACTCTCTATGAAGAAGAGGGCAGCGAGGGGAAGATGGAGCAGCCGGTGCAGCTCGGAGCTAAATGTGCTGCTGGCAAAACTGAAAGATTGTTCTCTACAAATTTAGTCGTAGTTTCTGAGTTTAGACCAACTTTGAGAAGCAACATGTCGTCTGCACTGGAAAAGCCGTCACCTACGGTCATTAGAAAAGGATCGAGACTGAAACACCTCAGACCTGAGCTTGAAATGAGCTTCCTCCTTAGGGGAGCCTGGATTCATTTAAACTGTTACAGACAATCTTTCCATAAGGTTTAAGTTATTAAATGTAATCCCAGTAAAAGAAGCATCAACGGTTCCATGGCTGAAAATCCAAGCTTTTATGTTTGAGACTGGGACATGTTTCCTCTTCCCCGTCCACACTCAGGAGTCTGGATCAGAACAGCTCAGGTCAGCTCAGTCAAGTTTCACAGACTCTAGGCTGACAGCATTAGACCATAAGCATGGTGAAACCAGCTGATGTTAATGCTGCCTTGGTCTGATTTCTCCATTTAGTTGCATTCTGGAGTCTGCTGCATGGGGTGGAGATCTGTGGTCCCAGATCTTTGATGCAGAAGCAGCAGATCTACAGCAGGAAGTCCCGCTCAGCGCCATCATTTATGTAAAACAGCCCAGGAACGGGTCGAAAAAAAGGGTCCGGAAAAATGTTCCAGGTCGCACAGTTGAAGCATGCCTTGTGTTTCCCTTCTGGACCTGTTAGCCAGCGACCCGGTGTTTCAGAATCTCTACAGAAAATATCTTTAAACTGGATCAGAAAACTCTTTTGTCTCACTAGCAAGCAGCGTGTTCATGTTTCACCTTGAGCCAACAGTCCATCAATAACCAGATCCGCTGCCGATTTGTTTACTGTTGATTGACCGATCGATAGATTGTCGGGTCGCTCTCGGCGCCGGGAGCTGTGAGAAAACTGCTGTACTATAAACAATCTGCCTGTGATTCATGGTGGACCGACGAATTATATTTATATTCAACTGCATTGTTTGAGAAATCTTTAGCTTTTGTCAAACCAAAATGAAGCAAAGCAAACCAGCACACTATTTAGCTAATTATTATTATTGACATAAAAATCTGATTTTATTTTTCCATTTATTAGATGTGGAGAGAAAAGGGAAGAATGCAGCCTGAGGCCTGGCATCAAACCCAGGACCACTTATTTCAGTGACATAATTCAAATAGTGAAACTTGTATAATAAATGTATCCAAGCTTACCTCTAATTAAACAGAACATGTAGAATATTACACTGAAGCAGTGACATATAACAAGTCCTTTTAGAAGCAGAAATGTGTTCCCACTGAAAAATGTTTCCATGTTCTGCCCAGGCTATGAACTCAGTGCTTGTTTGAGGCTCATTATGGATGAATTACTGCTTCACTGTGGCGTAGCAGGGTCCCATTTATGCTCTTACTTTCTCTAAAACTGGATTTCGGGCTTTTATTTGCTGTGTGCCAAAATTGTTCAGATTACCAGAAATAATTGTTGAATCCATCATAATGTTGGATGAATGCATGAGATAAAATATGGTCCATTTTGAACTGAATTACTGACATGTTTCCTGAGCAGATCTAATGTATTCATAGTGATGCTTTATTCCAGTATATCTAAGATTATGTTTGTGGTGATTTGTTGACCTGGGGGACTAACTGTGATTTTACGCTCAGAGACATATGTTTTACTCAAAGCTGGATTTTACATCCAGCAGATAATCTGATCAGCAGTTTTTGTTCTGCTGATTGCTTCATGGACCTGCAGAAGCAGCAGCTTCGTGTTCTGATTGGACTGATGTCGTCTCCTTTACGTTTTTCTCTTAAATGACCCCAATCTGCTGCGTTTCACAAAGAATGTAGAGATATTTAATGCACTGCTGCCTATTTGGGTTTTGATTTGGATCTTACTTTAGAATTGGAAATGTTCTGACCCATTTAACACTGAGTGAGTCCGAAATGCTGGTACTGCCTCCCAGAAAACGATGCTTTCATTCCTACTGTGGGTTCAGTCCTGCAGTTAAAACCTTTTTATGTTGGAGCGTTTCTAAAAGCTGCATGGCTGCAGGGATGATCTCATTATAGCGGTTCTGAGGTACAATCAGGTCCGAACACATCTGAGCACCTCTGACAGGAATGCATGGACCCAACTGGGTCTTTAGTTCTCACTTTTAATCAGCCGAGGACAGAATCAGAAAACTCTAAAAAGATTTTTATCAAAACAAGAAAAATAAATGCAAGTTTGATCTTTAAACTAATAAATTATTTCCTTCTGCTGGTTCAGCATCAAATGTGAAAATATCCAGCAACAGATTGATTAGTGCCTTCGAAACCTTTCAAACGGGTGGTTAAATATTTACGGACCTGCCGTCCGTCGGTAATTCAGGGTTTTATTTCAGCTAAAAACTGTGACAGGACCCCCGGGGTCTGCAGAGGTTCCTCTCCAGGGATTCTGATCCAATTAAATCTGATTCCTCCAGCAACCCAGACAACCTCATCAGCAAATTTTGTGACCTCTGCTGTTTTTCAACTGTCCAATGAGAGGCAGGGTGCAGAGCAGAGGTCAGAGGTCAGAGGTGGAGGGACTGGGCGCTGGAGGTGGGGTGGGTCTCCTCTGAACGGGAGTAGAGTAGGTGGGAGAAAGCCTTTCAGGCGGCTCGGTATGAGAGTAAAAGCTCATTACTATTGGTGCAGGTCAAGCAGAGTCCATAAATCAGTCAGAACGTCGCATTTCTGCACGCAGCAGGAGGCGCTCTAATGTGATTTAAACAGAGGACACACAGGGCCCACCGTTTCACAGAAACAATCCGTGCGGAGGGTAAAATAATACCTCAACACAATCAGAACCGTCTCTGCAGCCTAATGCTGGGTTTAACATGATGAACACCCTTGTTCTGGTTCTAGAAAATGTATTCTGGTCGCTGTAGACGGCTTGGCCCAAAGGCCACAGAAACAACGTGATTAGGCAACAATTTAGAGTTTTCCAACCAAAGCAGTTTCTCAGCTACATTGGTGCTGGTTCTGCATCATTCTCTTCATAAATAAAATGCCTCTTCCAGTAAATGTCTGAGGATGTTCGGATGCATTCCGACATTCCGAACAGAACCACAGTGCAGGGAGACAGTTTATTCATCCAAACAGATGCCTGAATATCACCAGCAGGACTGCCAGAGTCCTGGGTTCTCCCTGATGTTCTCTCAGATTAAAGGAACTTTAACTTAAACATCTACACCGGGGGTTCCAGTAATCGTAGAGTTTGCTGAACACGTCCCTCTGGGCTGTGACACACACTGTAAACACAGACTCCATCTCTGCATCTCTGCCGTTTGTTTTCCAGCGTCAGTCTTCATCCTAAATATCTCCCTAAAACAACACCAAGCCCTACTTGATGCTGCTGTGTTATCCTTGCCATCTGTAACTGAAGCAGACGAGCTGCGGGTCAGAAACGTACCCGATACCATTTGTTTGATCCGGTGGGGAATAACAGCCGCTTTGTTAACTTGCCACTGAAACATCTCCTGACGCTGCTGAAAGAGACCTTTAACACATGCACCAGTTATGTTTCGTGTGTTGTGATGAAGCCGAGTGCAAACAGGTTGATCCTCTCGCTCCCATGCAACTACGTCTGCAGATGGGCGACTCCACTGCAGCAAGCTGCTCCCGTTTGCACCTAAAATAAGGCGCTGCACGCAGCGATGTGTGTTGTTGCTGTCGACACGGTGCTGATTATGCTGCTAAAAAAGGGATCGGAGGGGATGAGGTAATCGAAAACATAGTTGTTCTGGAAAGGTGTGAAAGTGTGTGGGGAAGGTGAGGGAAGAGGAGATAACAGGAGAGAACCAGCACTCAATAAATCAGCAGTTTGAGTCTCCAGCTTCTGGCCAGCTGTCAACTCTGCTGCACAGAAAACAGTCCTGAGTAAGAAGAGCTTCTTAACTACGAGAAAAACCAGTCAGCTTTCTGTCACTGGGTTTTCAGGACAAGAAAAACTGAGGAAAATAGATGTGCAATAAAGCATAAAAACTACTGCAGAAGCAATGTTTGAACCGGACTCCAAATACTGTAAATAATTCATAAAAATAACTGAAAGACTGACGTGTTGTATTGTTCTGAGCTGATAAAGATGAACACTTTAGGAACATTTTCCTGGTTATTTTAGCCGGGGGGATTTTCATGATTGAATAATTAATTAATCCTCTTCAGGTTGGAGGGGAGTTCCTGCCTCAAGTGGAGGAGTTCAAGTATCTCGGGGTCTTGTTCACGAGTGAGGGAAGAATGGAGCGGGAGATCGACAGACGGATCGGTGCAGCTGCCGCAGTAATGGGGGCGCTGTGCCGGTCCGTTGTGGTGAAGAGAGAGCTGAGCCGAAAAGCGAAGCTCTCAATTTACTGGTCGGTCTACGTTCCTACCCTCATCTATGGCCATGAACTTTGGGTCATGACCGAAAGAACGAGATCCCGGATACAAGCGGCTGATATGAGCTTCCTCTGTAGGGTGGCCGGGCACTCCCTTAGAGACAGGGTGAGGAGCTCGGCCATTCAGGAGGGGCTCAGAGTAGAGCCACTGCTCCTCCACATCAAGAGGAGCCAGTTGAGGTGGCTCGGGCATCTATTCTGGATGCCTCCTGGACGCCTTCCTCGGGAGGTGTTCCAGGCACGTCCCACCGGGAGGAGGCCCAGGGGACGGCCCAGGACACGCTGGAAGGACTATGTCTCTCGGCTGGCCTGGGAACGCCTTGGGCTCCCCCCGGAGGAGCTGGAGGAGGTGTCTGGGGAGAGGAACGTCTGGGCGTCTCTGCTGAGTCTGCTGCCCCCGCGACCCGGTTCCGGATAAGCGGAAGACGACGAGTACGAGTACGAATAATTAATTAGTCCTGGAAGCAGTTATGAAAAGGGTCCAAGCCTTCCTTGAAAGGGTTAGAAAGGTTCGGTCCTGCCCACATCATTTCTGACACCAACTTGGGTCTGGTTCATTTCTAAAAAACACCAAAGTCTGCTGGCGCCTGGTTCACACGGCAGGATTTTAAAAGCAGCACTATTTCCTAAGGTTATCCTAAGAACCATCGTGATGATCGGGGCGTGTCGGAAGTGGAAGATCAAGGCAAAAATTGGCATAAAAATTCTGCCGTGTGAACTGGGCATAAATATGGTCGCCTGAATCATACAGCTGGTATTTTTTATTCAAGTAGATATTAGCTACTTCATTTTAGCGCCCCCTATTGTTACAGTTGCACCGACCTTTATAAATGGCTTTTAATAAAGTAGTATGTACAATCTCCAGCTGATACCGTGTGAATAAATTCAAAGTCTAAATTAAATGCTTACATTAGGAGCTTTTTAAAACAGAAGTAGAGATGTGAATTTCCAGTAAAGATGTCTGAGATATATTCAACTTAGAGATGATATCAAGATACATTTATCATCATAATCACAATCATCTTTGTGGTAAAAATCCCACTTCTTCATGTAACTGGTGTCCTGAAGGAGCCTGTAGTAAAACATGCATGTTTGTTCAGTATATGTGTTCATAGTTGGCTCAAAAAAGACTTTTTATCACCACTTTTGTTGTCATTAAATAAAAACTATTAATTATGGTGCTAACATTTTAAGTCCAAATCACCCATCCTTGCCTGGTTTTAAAGAAAAAGTTGCCTCTGTCTACATTTGCTGCTTTTTCTGCTGCAACAAACAAACAAACGTTCCCAAATAAATCCCTGGCATAGAGCCTGAAAACACAATAATTATGTAATAAACTAACATTTATTCAAATATTTAATGATATATTGATGCTGCACACACAGATATTGTGCAGTGCTAATCATAACTGCTCTGGTGCATAATCTGTCTAAGGTTATATTCAAACTGAACAGATGTAGCAAACATTTTAATATTCACAGAAATGATCTCCATCAATCCAAGCTACAAAGATTTGGGGTCCAAATACAGTCCCTCTTACACAGACCTCAGGAAAGAAGGAGAAGCTCTGCAGTATTGATCTGCCTGTGGTGCTTCTGTCAGAGCCGACTCCTCTGAATGAGACTCCATGTCGCCGCTGTGCTAAACCCCAACCAAAAACGCCTCGAGCACATAGAAACTTCTCTAATTCCTCACGCAGAAAAAACAAGCAAAGAAGCAAACAAATAACACAACATGATAAGAGCACACCTTAACAACCTGAGAGCCAATTTAAAGAGAAAGAGGAGCTCAGAGTCCTTACCAGAGTCACTAATGTAAATCCCAGTGTGAGAAAACCGATGAGCAGTGACAAAAAGGCTCCTCGTCTCTGATGGCTTCAATGGAAACCTTCAGGAGAAAATCCAGCCTGAAAAACACAAAGAAGAAAGGTATACAAATATGAGATGACAGCTGAAACACGACCATATGTAGATTATAAAAACAAATCGATCCTAAAAACAGCAAAACAAGAGAAGATGCAGATTGGTGTTGAGCTGAGGAGGAGAAAACTGCTGAATATCAAACACTGAAGGCCTCAGAGGACCGAGCTGAAACAGCAGCAGACTGAGCTGCTCCTTCCTCTCATTATCTCAGCCGACATCCATCAGATGTTTCTGCTGCTGTCACTAGAACCCGTCACTGTGCTCCTGCACCGGGCTTCTCCTGCTCATCATGCAGCTCTGACATGCAGTCATGGAGGCATCACTGCTGCCATCACCAGGAGCACCAGATTAAAATGAACACAATGATCTCAGGGTCTCACCTAGAAGGAACCATTTTAAAGACAAACACGGCGATCTAAGCAGGGATCAACTAAAACAGTCAGAACTGGACCAGCATCCAGTCACTCTCTGTAGGTCCTCTGGGGTGAGCCTCAACAACCAGAACAGACAATCCTACAGGAAGTTTATCAGGTCAGCTTCCTGAGGCATTGCTGAGCCACGGTCAGACATGTTGAGGTTCCTAAACTTTGTGTCTCTGTAAAACAAAAAATGAGCTGTGCCCATTTTTGCAGCCCCAGGTGCAGCAACCCCTCTGCTTGGAAGAGAAGCTAGAAACATGCAACGTCTTCCTTTTAGTTATGCAGCTACATGCCAAGAGTGGAGAAGCACCAATCAGGCTCTTCCAGGCAGATCCAGAGTTCCTGTTTTCTTTGAGACCTGATCTATGAGGCCTGTAGAAGATGTTCTTCAGGTTCCTCCTTAGAGGAACTAGATTGAGTCTAACTAGATCTAATCAAATCACAAGATCATTTCCTATTTATGCATCAACAGATGTTCCTAACTTTTATCTCGCGTCAAAGTGTATGTTGTTGGTTGATGCGTTTACTGACAGGAAAACAGTGGGACGTTATAGTTTTGAGGCAGTAAATGAACTGGGGAAAAATGAACCGATCCGTTGAAAACCTTCACCTCTCCTTCATCCTTTCTTGTTGGCCAGCTTCAGGCTTCTTCTTCCTCTCTTCAGGACGGGGAACTGATGCAATCCACAGAAAACATTTAAATAACTGGATTTTAACTGGATCCGACTGAATATGACCGTATTGAATTCTGTGACTGAAACGGACTTAATGGACTGAAGTAATTAGGTTTGAGTCTTCATGAACACTGCTCCTAAAGTAGTGGGCTCATTTTCATACCGATCATACCAGTTTCAACCGGCTAGCCAATCCTAGGGTTTGTCTTCTCCACCAATCATCACTATCCTCTGACTTGCCTCCTTTCTCACTCGTCTGATGCGAACTGACAGGGATGTACTGGACATTTTCGGTACCAATAGGTGTGCTTTTACACCACTAACCTCTACGTTGTTACAGCTTTAAATACAGGGGTGGTTTTTTAAAAAATGAGACGGAGAATAAAGCTTAGAAATATGAAAAACTTCCCACATTATCCCGTACTTATCCAGATCATTTTCCAGACGCTGTGAACCCACTGCATCAATGGTAAATTTAGCTGCAGGTCCCCTGTTGTGTTGTTCAACCATAATGAAACAGATGCACCACAATAAAAACTTCACTGGTCATTACAGTAATGACTGCTGTGTCAAATGTCATTTCAGTCTGCAGGCTGGGCTCATTACAGGCGACTTCTGGCAGGGAAACCATCTCTGGTGAGACGTTGAAGGGACGGAGGGGCAGATGGAAGGAGTGAAAGAAGCAGCGAAAAGCTTAAAATAAAAGGAGATTCTTGTCCTGATTTTGTCCTCTCTGGCGCTGCCTCAGCTCCGGGTCCAGATGGCAGCTTCTCTCTGCTGCAGAGGGAGGCCGGGCCACGCCGCAGCGGTCAGAATCTGAGAAATTCTGCCCCAGAGCCCGATATGATCTGCATCCTGTGATAAACAAACACCTCGCATGCCGACAGTCCTAATCTCCATTAACCACGGAGGATGCGGGGGTTCTGGAATGATCCTGAACAGCGGGGGGTTCTGGGTTGCTTTTACTGCTGCCGATAGCTGGTACTGTTGTGTACTAACAGCTCTCTGATGGCTGCAGGAACCGCGCCAGATTGGCTCATAGCGTGAAACAACAGCAGCCATTAAAGCTGCTTCGTATGGCCTGAGGCAATGAAGCGAGGGAGGGAGGGGGATCCAAACCGAACGGAGCCCAACCCAGTGTGAGACGGGTAATTTCTGGGCCTTTATGTTTTAGTTGGCGGTAAACAGAATCAGGGGAGGTACAGCTTTGTTAACGTACGCTTGTGTGTTCTGAAGTTTTACCAGAATGATTCTGCAGCTCTGCTGATGGGTCCAGAGCTCAGAGTTCACCATACAAGTCTTAAATCTCTGGCGCCCTAGAGGGTCCCAACATCTTCTTACCATAATGCTTTTAACATCACAATTACAAGCTGAACATCAGGAACAACCAATCATGAGGGTTCGGTTCTTTCTAGCATTTTAAAAATGATCTGGTCAATAGCAGCGTCTGAGTTAGATAGAAACTAAGTGCACCCCTTGTAGCTGCAGTTACTATCCGTGGAGGTTTCCTGCGTGACGTTGTCAGTCTCTCATATTGTTGTGGAGGAATTTCACTCCATCCTTCTTTTCAACATTGATTCGCCTGATTGAGGTCTGCAGACATCCATTTCCACAGAAGGTCCCATCACAGCATTTCACAACCAATGAGGTGGAAGTCTGGACCCTGACTGGGCCGCTGCTACACCTCAATTCTTTTGTTTTTCAGCCATTTGGTTGTAGATGTTCTGCTGTGTTTGGGATCACTGTCCTGGTGATGGACAGGTTTGGGTCAAGCTGCAGCTGTCAGACAGATGGCTTCACATTTCATTTGACTCTAAAATGCTTTTGTAAGCAGAATGGTCAATCCTAAACCATCATACCTCCACCACCGTGCAAACATCTCTATTTTGGTCTCCTTGGTCCAAAGGACGCCGTTACCAAAGACTTGTGTTTCATTCAGGTGCAGCTTTGCAAACCTAAGTGATGCTGCCATTTTTTGAGGAGTCTCTCCTTTAACTCTTCCAAACAGGTTGTTTAGTCTTTTCCTAATTTTCCAATCATGAATTTAACAAATTTAACTGCTAACTGAGGCCTGGAAACTCTTAGATTGAGCTCTCGTATTTTTGGTCAAAGAAAGTGCTCGAATCTGTGTGAATGTGTGTCAAAGTATCTTTTTTAAATAATCCATTTAAGTTCTGATGTAAACAAATGAAAACCAGATGTTAAAACTATAAATATGTGGAAACCAACAAAAACGAAAGAGAGATTTGGAACTAAAAGACTTCATCAAACTGAAGCCAATTAGCAGGTTTTGTTTAAGCTGCAGAGAGACGGTCTGAAAGTCAACACTGTGATGTTCGACTTTTCAAAGCGTCACGGTGCAAATCATACAAGTCAAACGAGGATAAATCGTCTGTGATCACACGCTGGAGCTTTTATTTCAAAAAAATTTTAATTATTGATTTAACTAAATGGATTTCAGGGAGAATTTGGGAGTTAATGGAAACAGACACACTGCATCAAGCCAACATCTTCTATCCATGAAGTTGTTCAGTTTTAAATCTATTTATTTGGTTTCCTAATGAACATCAGCAAACAAACTGGCAACAAAATCAGCTTATTCCAAACACATTACAGATGACAGGGGTCAGAGGTCAGGTACAGAGAGGCTCATCTCAAGAGCCTGATGCTCCAAAGTAAGATTTGACTAATTAAAGACAATCATTTTGGCTACAAACCAAATCTCCTCCCCTAGACCTAAGTCCAAAACTTCAAGTCATGGTGGAGTTAAAACATGTTTCTAAGAAATAAGGCTATAATAACCCTATAAATAAAGCTGCAGGAGAGTCGGGTCTGGAGTTGGACACCGTCTGCCATTAAAGGATATCCAATCACCTTCTGTCTCAGCAACAAGCCCCGCCTCAATGAGTGTCAATCAAACATTTATTTTACTACAGGTTCATGTATGTTCTAGACAAGTTCTCTCCACAGTGCTGTGACTACGGGTCTGTTATCGTCTGAAAATATGGTCAAATAAAACTTCAGCACTCAGTCGTCATTTTAGTTTATTCTTATAATCAAAAACAGCAACCAAAATCAGTGAGAATTCAGAAAAGATGAGAGTGAGCTACAGTTCAGCTGAGACAAAGAGTCTGGCCAGAGACCAACCAGACAAAAACGCTATTAAGAAACACCTGAAGGCAAAGCACTGAAGGCTGATGTAGAAGAACGAGGAAAAAGCAGGAGAACGAGTTGAAATCCCAGCAGACAGAATGTAAGACAGTGAGGTTTTTATCGATTACCTGACCTACATCTTTTTCCTGGAGTTCTATCACCACAGAAAGACCAGAGGAGGTGGAGGAGGAGACCAAGAGACTAAATATGATCATTTTTGTGAACATCAGCAGGAATTTGCATTTGTATTCAGCTCCCTTTACTCTGATACAGCTCCAGTAGAACCAGTTGCCTTCAGAAATCACCTAATTGGTAAATAGAGAGAACCATTGTGTAAAGCTTGCAGTATAACAGCAGCTGTTCTGTTTCTGGCCTCAGAGGTTCTTTAGAGAACATTAGAGAACAACCAGCATCATGAAGACCAAGGTACACAGCAGACAGGTCCGGGAGAAAGTTCTGGTTCAGTTTAAAGCCGGGTTAGGTTCTACAACAACATCCCAAGCTTGGAACATCTCCCAGAGTTCTGTTCAAACCATCACCTGAACATGGAGAGAGGATGGACCCCCTGCAGACCTAACAAGACATGGACGTCCACCTAGACTGACAACATTAATCAGAGAAACACCCAGGAGGGCCATGGTTCCTCTGGAGGAGCTGCAAAGATGTACAGCTCAGGTGGGACACAACAAGACTGGGTGTTCCCACTAACAGACTGGAAGCGTGGGGATCACAGACTGAACCACTGGACCTGCTTCTGGATCACCAGCTACAGGATTCATCAGACCAACCAAAACCAACTGAACTCAAACTCCCCCAAGAGCGGTAGTTTGAAGGAACAAGCGTACCAGTAGGTGGCGCTAATAGAGGATATTCTGAGGATTAAGACGGGTTCTGTTTCTGTTTCACCCCCATAAAAGAAAAATATGTGAAGATTAACCCACAGTGAAACTTTCTGGACTGTATTCTTTGTTACAGTCATGGTGAGGAGCTGGAACATTAATTTCAGGTTGTTTGTAAGTTTAGGAAAGATTGTCAATGTTGGCTTTGATCTAAAAAGTATTAATTTTTCTATCTTAACAGACAATGACATGTTTGGGCTGGACATCACAAATAAACTGAAGGATTTATCAAGTTGAAAAATATTTCCTCAGAAATGTCAGTTTGTTATATTAGGTTCCATTACCTTTATGTTCAATATGTGAATTATTTTACCTTCAGGTGGCGCTACAGAGCGCTGTCTGCTAAAACCAGCCTCCACAGAGACAGTTTCTTCCTCCAGGCTGTTTCTCTGATGGACTCTTGACAGTCAGAGAATCAGAACAACACCAGGCATACCTGGACTGATCTCACATTATATTCTATTGGAAATGTTAGTTTAAAAAGATATTTTTTACTATCGAGAGCCAAGTGTACCGGAGTTAAATTCCTTGTTTCTCTGAACAAACTGATTCTGATTTGGTTTGACCTTCATTATTTTCTGTATTTCAGTATCTCTCTTTTATTTTATTTTTTTAGACACTCGATTGTAATTATTCAGTTAATAGTTTGTGTTGTGCTCGGTTCTGTTGTCAGTTACGTTCATAATGTTACAAATAAAGCAGCTGATGTTGTGCCCCGGGCCCAGCCTCTTTCTTCACTTCCTGTCGGCAACAAGTGTTTGCAGTTGAGTCGGCGGTCGGTTCACATCCACCCGACAGCATCTAGCTCCGCTTTAAACGATTCAAACGAGTTTGTTCGACTGTGGCTGAGGTCGGACCGGCTTGGTTCCTGATCTTCACAAGCCTACATGCAAATTACTTTGTGGAGAAAAACTAACAGTGCAAATCACCCTCAACACATCATCATAGTCATGTGTTAGAATGGTCCAGTCAAAGTCCAGACCCAAATCCAACTATAAGTCAATGGCAAGACAGATTCTTTCCATCCAATCTCAATGAGCCCAAACTATTAAATGAGAAAACGTTTAAGCCTCCAGATGTGCAGAGCTGGTAGAGACAGACCCTCAAACATTTGCAGTTCTACCAAATATTAACTCAGGGGGGCTAAATACAAATGCATGCCACACTTTTCAGATTTCTATCGTTTTCCTTCCACTTTACATTATGCAAAGAATTTCTGAGATTCTGCCAAAAATTACACTGTGGTTTGTGCAAAATAAAAGTTGGAAGGGTGTGAATATAGACATGTTTCCATCCACTCAGCATACTATGAACTTCATTCATTCATTCAATTAAACTTACACCTCTAAGGCCTTTTAAAAGAACAGTCTATAGTAGCGGTTTGAAAGGATTGTGGACTTTTAGCAGCAGGAATGTTTCCAGGAGAAACTCCAGCTTTGAATAGGAGCAGGTCTTTGAATCATGGTTCCAGAGGTTGGCGTGTTTTTATACCAGCAGCAGTGGCATTTCCAGTCACAGATTGGGAACCTTCAGCAGCCCTGGTGTTAATTTTCTGCTCTGCTTGCTTGGAATATCTTCAGCTGAATGTACTCTGATCATTAAACTCAATGATTCAAAGAATACTGAACCCTCCTCCTGTTGGAGTTTGATCTGCCGGCAGCTAAAACCCTGCAGGATCATCTATAGCAGACATTAGAGGAGCAATCTAATTATAAAGTCATCATTAAAAACATCATTATTCCTTCTTTTTGATTCCTGACAGGTTTGATTAAATAACGATAGTCGGTTTTATTAGCTCCCAAGCTTACATCATAAAAACTTTCAAAAGAAACTTTCTGGTTACCTGTGGATGAATGGATGGAAGGATGGACGGATAAAGTCGTGAAGAAATAAATTAAATATATTCATATTTTCTTTTTCCATTTTATTTATGCAAATGTGGAAAAAACATCAAATTCTGTATTTTTCCGTATTTTTCCAGACGACGCAGGAACGTCAGGATCTTTGAAAGGGATTCCTTAATGTGCCTCAGGGCAAACTGTGAAGAGGCCCTCAACAGTCTTCTGAAGACCTGATTTATTTCTAGTTTCATTTCCTCAGCTCCAGACTGTAAATATTAGGACAGCAGAGGAAGAGGACTATGAAGATGAGATGAAAACGGTCGGTTTCCTTTATTTGCTCCTGTTTGGGATGTTGGCGTATTCTTCACCGAGCTGCAGCACATTGATTTTTCTCTGCTCTCATATTGCTGTAGTATTCACAGCATGCTTGGTGAAAGACTCAGCTCACAATGAATTTGAGTTTATTTTTCAATCTCTGAATTCTCAAACCAGCTCAAACAGCTGAAGACTCTGCTGCTGAGTTATAAAATAAAAACGGAGGAACTGAGATAAGACGGATTTTCGGATGAGTTTGGGGACTTTGGGAGAGACTGTGGCTTTCGTTGGAGGCAGGAAAGGGAGGAAGGTGAAAAGTTTCAACTCCCCGTTCTGCTCGGTATTCAGTGTTGAAAGAAAATTTAGGTTCATGTTTTCTCCCAGGTTAAAACACAGAGGTTTTTAACCGATTCTGATTAATTGAACCGGATTTGCAAAAATCCTCAGAGGGATCAGTAACCGCTTCCTCCGGTGAAAAGGCTCCTCTGGGGACGGATCAGAGAAGAGAGAAGCTGTACAGAAAAATGCTGAATGTGTTTTATAATCTCCATGATAAAGATCAGGGAGCTCTGAAAACGTCTCAGTAAACCCGTTCTCATGCAGACCACACAGAGTATCAGCATGATTAACCCGGTGACTCGCTCGCTCTCTGCCAGCTCCAGCACCAGAGCAGTTTGGACCGGCCACTGAGGAATAATGAGACGCTTCCCACCCCAGTCCAACAGTAAACAGCGGATCAGCACCACTGTTGAAGTCCAGTTGGTTTGTTAATGTTTGGGTTCGACTTGTCCTCATTGTTTCAGCCTCTGTGTCTTATTGGATTTTTACGTGATATTTTTCTGTTGAATTTTCAATGATTATTTTCTCACAGTGACCAGGAATGACTGAGGGCCGCCGTGTTATACCAGCACTGAGGTGGAATCTGACACAGGCTGAATGTTTGCTCAGTCTGAACACACACACACACACACACACACACACACACAGATTAAGCTCGTCAATCAGCCCTTTAACTCCCCACTCAGATAAAAACAGGAAGATCCCACAGGACAGGAAGTCACCGGCATACCCACTCCAGATGAGTCATTCTGAGTTTATCATTAAAATCTAAAAAACTACGAATGAACAGATATGGAAATGTGGGCCCATATCGATATTATTAATATTATTTTTGCCGTTATGGTTGATAACCGATATTTAACGATATTAGAGGGAAGAAACGACCCCACCGCTGTCATCAAAATGCAACACTGCATCACTGTCACATGACCAAACAAACACCACAGGGCCAACACTCCCTCCAGAAACACACATCCCTTCTTAATATTGGCCCAGTTTTACTTATCGGACCGATACCGATGTTAACCTTTGAGTTTGAAAGGTATAACTGAGTTTGCAAGAGGCTTGGTGGTTAATCCTACAATATTCCATGGCTGCACGGCTCCATCAGGAACATTTTAAAGTTTTTACATCATTTAGACACATTTTAGGAAAAAGTTTTAGCTGGTGGATTTCAGTATTTAAAAGTAGTTTAGAGAGTTTGAGCCAGACTTGGCAGATCAGTGTGAGTTTATCATGTCTGACCTGGTGGTGGGCCGCAGCTCCGTGACTCGGGCCGAAAATGAAAATGGACAGACTGCAGTCTGAGCCCCAAGGCTGTGAACGGACCTGTCAGAGGAAATAAGTCTGTCTGAGGCGGGATCATCGTCTCTGTTCGCACCCTAAACACACTTCTCACTGAATTTCATCATAATCTGGCCTCCATTTTCTACGCCCCAACATGTTGTCCCATCGAAGCCAGTCTGTATTTGAAAGATCCAAAACAATCTAACATCTGCAGTTATTCCCACAATCATTGTTGAAATTCTCCCACATCTTCCACACAACTGGAAAACATTAATCATGCAGATTTTTACATCTGTTTAATACAGCACTTATTTGGAGGCTGATAATGGGATTTCTTACACACAACTGTACATCAGAAATGACTGGTACCGGTACCAGATACAGACCCACAAACAAGGTAAAATAATACTGACTTACTGGAGCGATATTCCCTAAAAGTCTGTGTTTGGCTGTGAAGATGGAAAACGTTTGGTGAAGTTTCTACCTCAGATTTTATACAGAGAAATATCAAAGTTTTCTCTTGTCTACCTCACCAGTTGTCAGCCTGGTTCACCCAGTTCAGGACCTAATGGGTCTTGAATAATTTATCAATAAGATCAAGAATACACCTTTTACTTTTTTCAAAGGTCTAAACCATGATCTCTCTTTCCATCTTTCTTCCTTTCCTCTTTGTTTCCAACTAAGCCAAGTGATCAGACTCGGCGTCATCTCGTCTCCTCCGGATCATTAGCTGCACGCGTCTTTCTGTACGACAAGTCGACGCCTTTTATCGACTTGAGGAAAATGATGAGGGGGCTTCAATGGCTGCAACATGAGATAAACAGGTACAAATCCTATCTGCTGCTTTCTCGACACCTCTCATCATGAACCTGAGCTGCTGAGCGAGTGGGAGCAGAGGTGGGAGCGGCGTGCTCATGCACTGAAGCTCTGACATCCCACACAGAGAGCGGGAAAAACACACAGAGGACCATATTCCCAGATACAGCTCAACATTAGAGAGGAAAGACTTCCAGGAATAAAGGGTTATTATGCAGGAATCACAATCCAAGTAAACTGGCTGTCTTTACCCTGGACAAAGACAACCCAGCGTCCTGTGGACAGAGCCTCATTACCATCTAATTGACTCATAGAAAGTCTTTGATACATCTACCATGATGTCCTCATTGCCAAATTACCAACATTACATTTTCAGGTAATGCAATTACCTAAATTATATCTGTTTAAAGAAAACATTTATGACACATTGGTGTTCCACAAGGTTCTAAGTTGGGTTCTATGTATTTCAGTTTCTTTTTTAATGCTTCTCTAGAAGTCGTGTTACTTACCAAATGTATGCAGATCATATGGTTGAATATTTACACAGAAAAATAAGCAGCATTCTGTAGACGTCCTGTCAGCTGCCATGGTGAAGACTCATTATTCAACTCATTATTGCACCTTAATATTAATACTTTGTCCTTTCTGAAGTCTGTAACTAGGGTTCTCCATATAGCCGAGACAGAATAAAAACTAATTTAGACACAGAGACAATTTAGCCACTGAGGCTTTAAAGTTGTAAACAAACATGATTCAATCTCTTATTAATTACTGACTGACCACCTGGATGGAAACAGGGAGAACTACCTCATTATCAACAGAGTAAATACAAATGTTGGAAAAGTCAAATTCTTTCCATCTCTACAGAATTTCAATGAAACATACTAATTTATCTTGGGAAAACATCAAATGTGCAGAAATATTTTCTTAGCATGGTTCGGCCGCCCCATCAGTGAATAGTGTCCACCCACCCGTCCCTCTGTCCATCCGTCCATCCTTTGCCACTGATCTGAGATCATGTTGCAGGGGTAAGAAAGGATGTCTAAGAGGAAAAGCTGAAAGTTCCCATCACCAGCAGCACGTTCCAGGTGTTTTGGGGCAATCACAAGACATCCTCAGCCAAGGGTCTTGTCCCAGTGAGACATTCCTAGAAAACCTCCAAAGGATGGGTCACGGCAGCCTAACCTGCCTCAGCTGAGACAGCATTCTTCACTAAGGCAGAGTCCAGCCTTAAGCCTTAAGCTCAGCCTCAAGCTCCTTTAAATTGCTTGTATCCAGGATGTTGTACATTCAGTTTGATTCAATTCCCAAGAGTGAATCCATAGAGTTGCCATCTATGTGTTGAGCAGCGGTTTGTGTAAACCTGTGATCACACGGACTATGTTGTCCAAAACATCAGTTCCTGGTAGGGTCTCCCAAGGCAAATTGGCTCTAGGGGAGAGATAGGACCGAGGGTGATTCAGTGATTTAACGATGGTAGACCATAGGGATTGGTGAACCACACCCATGAAAACTGTGGACTCCTTAGCCTGGAGAAAAATGTGGTGCCTAACCAGGTGCTTCCTCAGATTAGAAGTATTCCCACTTTGCGTCAAAAATATTCAATTCAGTTCAGTTTTATTTATATAGCGCCAATTCACAACACATGTCGTCTCAAGGCACTTCACAAAAGTCAGGTACATACATTCCAATTAATCCTAACCATTGAACAGTGCAGTCAGATTCAGTTATTTATTCAAGTTGGATAAAAAGTGTTTCTGTCTAAGGAAACCCAGCAGATTGCATCCAGTCAGTGACTTGCAGCATTCACTCCTCCCAGATGAGCATGTAGAGACAGTGGACAGTCACTGGCGTTGACTTTGCAGCAATCCCTCATACTGAGCATGCATGTAGCGACAGTGGAGAGGAAAAACTCCCTTTTAACAGGAAGAAACCTCCAGCAGAACCAGAACCAGGCTCAGTGTGAGCGGCCATCTGCCACGACCGACTGGGGGTTAGAGAGAACAGAAAATATTGCAGAGAACGAAATCTGCATCACATTATGAAAAGTGGAGCCATACTTTCTAGCTCTTTCTATCAGCCAGGCTTTGTTGACAGTACCAGCGGCTACTGACGTCATCACGCTCTTATGCGTACAATGTTGTGTTCATGTCCAGCATGGAAAATCGCCCACTCTTCCACTCCCTCAGTGTCACAATGATGCATTTAGGTACCAAAACATAGTACGTTTGATTTTACGTAAATCGGTAATCGGTAGTACCGACAGAATTTGGTCAGTACCTATAAAAGTACTGAATTCGGTTCCCATCCCTACCTGCAGGGGTCTGCAGATAAAGGCGAGTCCTTGCATGCATGGCTAAATCCAGCCCATTGACGTGACTGAAGTGTTTTTTCATGTGCTGTCTCCTCCTTTAAATAGATGAGATAAAAATCACCAAGACATTTTGAAATGTATGAGTTTAGTTTGGGACTGTGGCCATCAGCTGTCAGAACTTCTGAAGTTCTCAGACTGAAACCCTTCAGTTTGATCTGAAGTCCTCATCACCTTCAATGACGTCAGGAAGGAAGGAGCTGAACTGACAGGAAGTTGAAACACTTGTGATGAGTCAGAGCATCACAAAATAGTGATTCTGCATTTATCATTCATTTCAAACTATCCAGCGCTGCAGTATCCCTACATGTATCTGTGGGTAATTAAATAAACAACAGTTTCATGAATATTAGATTATTACTTCGATTCTGCATCATTGTAATGAAGCTGCCTCATGATTTATCTAAATTTCTATCTGTTCTGTGTCGCTGCTCACAACATCTGACCCCAAACATTCAGCTAGCAGGAAGCTGCACGCTCTGAGCCATCAGATCGTCAGCTGTGTGCATGTTCATGTTTGAATCCTCAGTTATTAGGTCAGGAGGGAGCATGCAAATGAGCCGATTCTCTCTGTGACCTGGTTTCTCTGAAGCCGGAGTCTTGATGCCATTTTTGGTTCAAATTTAGAAATAAGAAAATGTCAAAAAGAAAAAATACTGTTTTTGCTATGAAGAGTAGGAGAAGCACAGGTGTACTAATAAGTACTGCATCCACATTAGAGGAAGTGAAATGCAGTCCTCGTTGATGCCCATCCTCGGGTTTCTGCAGTAAAATAAACAGAATCAGGTTTAGAGGCTCTGGTTTAAAGAGGACTTGGACATTTAAATGTTTAGATCCTATCTGACCTGATGAAGCTGAAAATGATACACCAGCTGATTCCGCTCCACAGGAAAAACTTGCATGAGCGACCGTCATCTTCCAGGATATGATAGAAAATCCCTCCTATCCACAGAGATTAGGATAATCCTCAGTGAATGTGCATATTGTGGATTCTCACAGTACTTCTTCCTCTTCAAGCTTTGTTTCCTGCAGGGATGACTCCTTATTAGTTGCCACCTACTGGCAATGCACTGAACAAAAAGCGGATCAATTCTTTTGTAGTCGTCTTGTTTCTTTTCTGGAGCCAAGAGTAAATTATTCGTGATGGCCGGAGGAGATGCAGGAGACAGATGAGCAGACTGGGGATATGTCTTTAGTAATGAGGGCGTTTCTCCAGTCTGTTGTGGTTGATGGAGCTGACCCAAAGGGTGAAGCTCTCAATTAACTGATCCAGATACTTTCCAACCCACACCTTTGGTCTGGAAATATGGATCATGACTGAAAGAATAAGATTCTGGAGCTCTAAGAAGTTCCTCTGAGAGCCCCAAGGCTCTGCATTAAGAGATGAGGGTCAGGATATCTGAGAGGTCTCACAGTAGAGCTGCTGCTCCTCCACAATGAAAGGAACCAACTGAGGTGGTTCTCCAGATATCCTACTGAGCAAACATGAGGGACCCAGGATCCACCAGAGGGTCGCTATTAGATCTTCTAGCCTGGGAACACCTTGGGATTCCCTGAGTAAATATGGATGGATAGACAGTAGGACTGGGAAACATGGACTTAAAAGCTGAGCATGTTATTTTGTGAAATTCACTGCGATAACGATACAAATCTTAAAAATTTATTGCATTATCTTTTTGTCAGTTGATTGCACGGCTGCGACCTTTAGCACTAAACAGCACAATATTCTGCACTGAATTAGTTTCCTACATATGTTGATTTAGTGCAGCCCTCATGAAACCAACAATGGTTTGCAAATATACTGTACAGTTTCTCGTTGTGATGACAAATCAAACAGCGGGAACCGGTACGATGACTGCCCAGCCCTAACAGACAGACCTGACTGACAGATGGATGCAGATGAATGGACAGATCGCACTGAGACCTTGTTTCAGTAAAGTCTTCTCCAACCCTCCACCTCCCTGCTGCAGCTGAAGATCACCCACTCTCCTCAGTTTTCCCGTTCCATCTTCAGTTTGACCCGGCATCCTCAGACCATCAGCTGACCAGCAGCATTTCACCATTCACAGGTGTTAAACGGTGTTAAAATGCTGCACACATGATGGCAGTTCAGCTCTGAACCAACAGCGTTTGGTTTTATTTGACCTCTGCTCCTTTAAAGGCCTGATGTGAGCCCACATTCACATAACTTCTGCCCACAGGGAACCCACCATTTTATTCTTCTGGTCAACGTGCAGATTATCGTCTTTCCAACTATTACATTTAGTCAATCTTCTTTAACAAGCATAAAAAATACTGTTGAAAGCCCAGAGAAAAAGACGTGTCCGTTTACTTAGAAGGAATCTGTGACGACTGATGACGAATCAATACGGTTCAAAGTCTCATTTAGTGGAGGAATAATTTTAGCATCAATCATTGTAACGTCAATGTAGGAGCAAGAGGAGACTCATAAACCATAAGAAATGGAATTCAGCCTTCATTTCCTTCACTTCCTGCCCTTTAATACGAAACTAGAATAAAAGCAGCAACACGTGGCTCTGAATTATAATTTATCCGCCCGGTTGGGAGCCTTAGAGTCGACTCACAGGAAGTAAAGGAGGACACTGCCAACAGAAAAATGCTGCACATGTTCTGGGAAATCCATGAACATTACAGGCTAATTACAGTACATGAAGACTGTATTAGGTGGGATCTGATGCAGCTGGCCCTTTAAATGGTTCTTATGAGTCTATAAGCCAAAATTCTCATTAGGAAACATGTTAAATAGATAATTTAGGTAGATTTCTATTTCCCTAAATAAGGAAGGACTATTCTCATGTTTTCAGCACAGTTTTGCCTCACTGCTCCTCTCACAGCATCGGTAAAACCCTCAGAAGATCTAGAAACAGATTTCCTACTTATGTTTATGTAAAACTTTCATATTTTTCCACACGCAGCTTTGCAGAGTTCTCAGTCCTGGATAAACAAGGAACATAAGGAAAGGACTCAATGAATGAAGGGAAAGAAAGGAAGGAAGGACACAAGGAAGAAAAAAGAAGGCACAAGGAATCAAAGGAAGCGAGAACATAATTCAATTCAGTTTCAGTTTATTTATATAGCACCAATTCACAACACATGTCGTCTCAAGGTACTTCACAAAAGTCAGGTTCATACATTACAATTAATCTTAATCATGAACAGTGCAGCCAGATTCTGTTATTTATTCAAATTGGATGAAAAGTTTTTCTATCTAAGGAAACCCAGCAGATTGCATCCAGTCAGTGACTTGCAGCATTCACTCCTCCTGGATGAACATGTAGAGACAGTGGACAGTCACTGGCGTTGACTTTGCAGCAATCCCTCATACTGAGCATGCATGTAGCAACAGTGGAGAGGAAAAACTCCCTTTTAACAGGAAGAAACCTCCAGCAGAACCAGAACCAGGCTCAACCATAACTGAGCCGGTTTAGGCTAAACCTGACTCCCCCTTACTCCATCCAACAGGGAGGGAGGAAGGCTCCCTCCCTGATAACCTAAGCCACTAACTATAAGCTTTATCAAAAAGGAAAGTTTTAAGCCTAGCCTTAAAAGTAGACAGGGTGTCCGCCTCACGGACTAAAACTGGGAGCTGGTTCCACAGGAGAGGAGCCTGATAACTAAAGGATCTGCCTCCCATTCTACTTCTAGAGACTCTAGGAACCACCAGTAAACCTGCAGTCTGAGAACAAGGTGCTCTGTTAGGAACGTATGGAACAATCAGATCTCTGCCTATAGCAGCATAACTACAGAGATAGCTCAGGATAACCTAAGCCACTCTAACTATAAGCTTTATCAAAAAGGAAAGTTTTAAACCTAGTCTTAAAAGTAGACAGTCCTGCAGTCTGAGAATGAAGTTCCCTGTTAGGAACGTATGGAACAATCAGATCTCTGCCTATAGCAGCATAACTACAGAGATAGCTCAGGATAACCTAAGCCACTCTAACTATAAGCTTTATCAAAAAGGAAAGTTTTAAACCTAGTCTTAAAAGTAGACAGTCCTGCAGTCTGAGAACGAAGTGCTCTGTTAGGAACATATGGAACAATCAGATCTCTGATGTATGATGGAGCTACATCATTAAGGGCTTTATATGTGAGGAGGAGAATTTTAAATTCTATTCTGGATTTAACAGGGAGCCAATGAAGGGAAGCTAAAATAGGAGAAATATGATCCCTCTTTTTAATTTTCATCAGAACTCTTGCTGCAGCATTTTGAATCAGCTGAAGGCTTTTAACTGCATTTTGTGGACATCCTGATAGTAAAGAATTACAATAGTCCAGCCTTGAAGTAACAAATGCATGGACTAGTTTTTCAGCGTCACTCCTGGACAGGATATTTCTAATTTTGGCAATGTTCCGGAGATGAAAAAAGGAAATCCTAGAAACCTGTTTAATATGGGATTTAAATGACATGTCCTGGTCAAAAATAACACCAAGGTTTTTTACTTTATTATCGGAGGTCAATTTAATGCCATCCAGGTTAAGTGATTGACTAAGCAGTTTCTTTTTTAAAGACTCCGGTCCAAAGACGACAACTTCTGTCTTGTCTGAATTTAGAAGCAGAAAATTTAAAGTCATCCAAGTTTTTATGTCTTCAAGACATGCTTGTAGTCCATCTAACTGGTTGGGTTCATCAGGATTTATGGATAAGTAAAGCTGAGTATCATCAGCGTAACAGTGAAAATTTATTCTATGCTGCCTGATAATTTTACCTATTGGAAGCATATATAGTAAAGAGAATTGGCCCAAGTACTGAACCCTGTGGTACTCCATAATTAACCCTGGAGTTTAAAGATGATTTATCATTTACATGAACAAACTGGAATCTGTCAGACAAATAAGATTTAAACCAGCCTAGCGCTGTTCCCCTGATCCCTACAGCATATTCCAGCCTTTCTAAGAGAATATTGTGATCGACTGTATCAAATGCAGCACTGAGATCTAACAGAACCAGTACAGACACAAGTCCATTATCTGAGGCAATAAGAATATCATTAGTGACTTTCAGCAGAGCTGTTTCAGTGCTATGATGAGCTCTGAAACCTGACTGAAACTCTTCAAACAGGTCATTGCTGTGTAAATGCTCACACATTTGATTAGCAACTATTTTCTCAAGAATTTTAGATAAGAATGGAAGATTGGATATCGGTCTGTAATTTATTAAGTCATCTCGATCAAGCGAAGGTTTCTTAAGCAAAGGTTTAATTACAGCTACCTTAAAAGCATGTGGTACATACCCATTTACTAAGGATAGATTAATCATATCTAAAATGGGGCTGGTAATCAGAGGGAACACTTCCTTAAATAATTTGGTTGGGATTGGGTCTAACATACAAGTTGAAGGTTTAGATGAAGCTAATATTTCTGATAACTCAGGAAGCTCCACAGGATCAAAACAGTCCAAACACAGATCAGGTTCTACAGTTATTTCCAATGTTGTCTCACTTGTTAAGGATGAAGTAATCATCTTCAGGAGTATGTCAAAGATTTTCTTCTTAATAGAATCAATTTTATTTTGGAAGAATCCCATAAAGTCATGACTGCTGAGAGCTAAGGGAATGGATGGCTCAACAGAGCTATGAGTCTGTGTAAGTTTAGCAACTGTACTAAAGAGAAACCTAGGATTATTCTTGTTCTCTTCTATTAAGGATGAGAAATAAGCTGTTCTAGCTTGGTGAAGTGTCTTTTTATACAACAGTAGGCTATTTTTCCAGATTAAGTAGGAATCCTCTAGGTGTGTAGAGCGCCATTTTCTCTCCAATTTTCTAACATTGTGCTTTAAAGTATGCAGCTCTGAATTATATCTAGAGATCTTATTACATAAGATGGGAAGGACACAAGGAGCAAAGAACAGAAGGACGGATACAAGGGAGGAAGACAGAAAGGTCACAAGGAAATTTACGAGGACAGAAGGAAGGAAGTTTGTGAGAAAGGAAGCTTACAAGGAAGGAAAGGAGGATTCAGGACAGTGGATCAGGAGGACTGAATGTAAACCTGCTGCCATGGACAACAATGAGCTTGGAGTGAAAGAGTGAGCAAAGCCATCCCCCGTCTGGAGCAGCGTAGCTCAGCCTTACCTTCAAGCCGAAACAGCCTTTAAAGTAAACCGCTGATAAAAAGTTGGACCTGGCTGCACAGGCATTATGGTGTTTAGGTTCGAAGATTTTTGATGTTTTACTACAGGATGTTCATCATAGAGGATGATGATGTCACAGAATCCAGATGGTGAAAACCTTTTAATATTTAGTCCCCACATTTTCACCTCCAAATGTTCAACTTATACATCAAAACAGGGACATTTGTGTCTTCCAATCATGTTCACTGCCAATAAATGTCAGCTGTGAATTCTTATTTCAGAGCTGGAACTGAGAGGCACTTTTAACTTGTCTAAAAGTTATTTTAGGGGAGATAAGACACCATAAAATTTACATGAGTGGCCATCAGAAGGTTCTGAGCCTCTGTTTAATCAAACCGTCTGTTTTTATTAAGGCATAAAGTGGTTTTCTGATGACAGCAGGTGCTGTGGGGGGGGGTGCTTCCAACAACATTTAGCCTTTGGTCCTAAAGGAAACGCCTCTTCTGTGCTTCGTCATCTTTTTCATGCACTTTAAACAAGCATGTGATCTTATTTTGTTAACATCTTCAGTGTCTGCAGGTTCTAGTTTCTCCTGTGACTAAAACACAGAAGAAGCAGCTCCTGCTGCTGAAACCCTGAACAGAAGATCATATCAGCGAGCTGTCAGACGTCAACCTCATCCATCAAAACAAGCGGCGCATTTCTCACAAACGCAGCGTTTCAAGCTGGTCCCTCAACAGCCGTCAGTCTGGACTCGACAGCACCGTCCGGGACAGCGAAGGCACGCTGGGAGCAAAGTTCACATCCAGCAGGACTGACGAGAACAGAGGAGATGAAAACAGAGGGAGAATGACACACGAGCTCCTCCTGGTATTTAAACCCATCTGAAGCACGACTGAACCATTCTGTTCATATTTTAGACTGCATGTGATTCATTTTTGTTATGTTAGAGATGCACTTGGTGAAATGCTGAACAATAAAAAGGTCCCTATAAACACATTTCCAACATAAATATCAGTATTTTCCAATAAAGAGTGAAACAACAAAATGTGAGACACCACTTTATTCTCCAGCATGCAAAAATGATAAAGCAACACATCCAGCTTCTTATCTGATCTTTGACCTGAATGTCAAGCCAGCAAACCAACCCTCACACCACAGAGAGGAGAAGACAACCACACACACCTCTGAACCCACTGAGACCCAACAGGAGCAGAACTGCAGTGAAGGAAGTACTAACTGTGAGCTAACAGGAAACAATGGAGAAGAAACCGAAACAAAAATAGGTATGAAAAAACAAATAACTATACAGACGATAGAAATTAATAAAATTGTTCACAGATCAGTATAAAGAAATGCTCAAATTTACACATTTAAATGTAACTGCTCATTAATGCTTACTGTCCTTATTTTAATCAACTAAAACTCAATAAATAAAATTAAAAAACAGTGTAACATAATATCATCAAGATAAAACAGAACAAACCTTAGAATCTATAACACAAAAATAAAAAGGTTAAAGACTAGAAATATTTGACCTTATGAACTCAGATAAAGACCAAATAAATGGCTTTGGTCCACTTTAAACTCTGCTGTGATAAATCTTTAACCCAATGATGGATTCCTGCTGTTGGGACAGACGTAGGTCCGTTGTAACGCAACACTGGGTCAAATCTTGTGACCCGTTTTGCTGGATCAGAGAAGAGACTGGAAGAAGCCGTATCATTCTTCACAGGTCGCCATTCTGAACTATACAACCACCTGATCCGACTTCACTAAACCTTTTTCCACAGGAGAAAATAAGAATCAGAAATATGGAACATTTCTACAGCATAATAATGGTGTCAGTGGATTGTGTTAATGACTTCAGTTCGCACCCAACATTAAGATGTCAGGCGTACTGAAAAACAAGTGGTGAAGAGGTCCGAGTGTGAGGAAATGATGGGGATTTTGCAGAACATTAAGTTCTGAAACCTCTTTGAAGCATGCGTCTTGCTTTTGATCCTTTTCTGTTCTGAATAGTGTGAGTGTACTGGGATCAGTGGTGGGAAATTCCCAGTGTGCTGCTGTGTCCGGACACATTTGCTGTGACGCCACCATCTCGTCATACTTTTTCTATATTTCAAGATCAACCGACTGTGGGGATAAATTGGTCAGATAATTGTTAATAATTAACAAGCATCAACATCTTTAACACACAGACGCGTAGCGCTGACGGGCACCAAGACAGGAGGTTGAGAGTTTCTGAATAGAAAAGGTTCTAAAAGGATCGCTGGGCTCTGCACCTTGGCAGGTCGGCCACCGACCAGACAGAAAACAATAGGTGTACATTTTTGCCATGCATCTGACACTAATGATGTCCTCTAATAAGAAAATACAGCAGGAGATCAGTTTCAAACATCCAGCATGCCGAGGTGAGTTTAGTGTATGCAGTAGGGTTATTATAGGACACATCTATAGTACTCCAGCTTATCTAGTGACGAAGTTTACAGTGTTAAATGCATGATGGGTAATGTGTCAACTTCCCCCGGTATCATGTCTTCCCACCACTTTGCAACAAAAAGCTGATATGCAATAGTGTGACAAAAGTCTCAGATGTCATGAGGTTGTTTTTATTATTTCGCTATTCATTCTAGCCTGCACAGTGGTGCAGTGGTTGGCACGTGTGACTCCTTGGTCCGAATCCCGGTTGGGGCTTTCTGTGTGGAGTTGGCATGTTCTCCCTGTGCATGCATGGATTCTCCATGGGTACTCCAGTTTCCTCCAACTGTACCCCTCTAAGGTGTGTGTGTGTGTGTGTGTGTGTCTGTGTCATCCCTGGAATGTCTCTCAGGCTGACCTATCTGAGGTGCACAACCCCCATACCCCACCCCCACCCAGCATTAAAGACTAATAAAGAAGAAGAATGGAGCCTTCATATCAAACACTAATAACATCTGTTCACAAATTCAGGTTGGGAGTTATTTTTAAACCCACTCTTTGGAAGCCGCAACATTAGACGTTATTCACTTTAGCCCTGTTTTGGGTTAACCAAACGTAACCCAGTGTGTGCTGGTCAAACACATGATCCAACCTGTTGAGATAAATGAAACACGGGTTGGATCGGTCCATATTTGACCCAGAACTTGGTTCTGCAGTTTTTATGTTGTAGGGAGACCTCTCCAGAACAACACACATTTATAAATTAACCAGAAAACCAGACAATTTTAAGGTTGATAAATGAAAAATCATTTAAAAAACAATTACTGTTCCTTGAATCCATCAAGTAGGGAGCAGGTGTAGAAACCTTACCGTCTGTTTAGTCCTGATTCCTCTGAGTTCAGCTGATTCTAAAAGCAGCTTCACCTCTGCTTATTCTTTGTTGCAGTAATGCAGTTAATAGAGTTACTTTAAGCAAACATTACCTTATAGATGTCTTTCGAAAATATGTACCTTTATTGGCTCTCTGCTCTCTAAAGCTGCCCCTACAGATCTGACAAACGTTTCTGGAGAGCCACGCCTGGTCTGCTGGACCATCTGCTGAGCCAAAGTGCAGCTCTTATAGGAACAACAGAGGGATCACAACACAGCTGAGGGCGCCCACAGCCCGTCATTTTAATCTGACTGAATCACGCCATCTTTCTGTCAGTCGGGGTTTGCTTCATGATTTTTAGCTTTTCTCTTTCTGCTGCTTCATTTCTCACCAAAAGTTAACAGAAAGCTGAGCAGATTCAATCATTTTAGAGGAGGTTAAAAACTCTTACCAACAGAAGACCAGGATAACATGGTCCGTCCTGCAGAACTACAGAAACCTCACAGAGAGACCAGAGTTTAAGCTTCTCCTCTCACGCCGACACCCAGCAACAGCTGATCTGAATACGAAGAGGCTGAAAACACTGACAAAAGACCTTCCCAGTGCAGAGCCCACCTCCTGAGGCTAAAACACCTCACTGCCCCCTCCATCCTCTCCATGATCCTGCATTCACACTGCCCTGCGGGGGTCCACTCTGGAAGCCACCCTGCAGGGCAGAACACCCCCACTCTTAAAGAAAACATGGAGCCACATGTTGGGTGAAAACGTGATGCAGACAGAACTGTAGGAACAAACATACAGCTGAATGAGCACATCAGATATGAATGCACCTTACTGTCAGCGACTCAATATTCAACCCAGATAACCTCAGTGGAAACAGAAAACCCAAACTAGTTTAAACAAGCACACATGGAAGGCCTGCTGATTTCTCCTGAAACGGTGCAACGTTTCTGGGGTAAATACATCTGTGAGCAGCAGAGCTGAGTTCGTGGCTTGTGTCCATGAAAAACTTGACAAATCCACTCTGCTAATGCCCAATGTGATGGTGTGGGGCGGCTTATCATCACTGGAGGCAACCTGAGCGCAGAGGGTGATGAGATTCTGCATCCAATGGAAATCCTGCAGAAGGTCAACACCTATCCTCTCAGAGCGAGGTCAACTGCAGACCTGACCTCAACACCGCTGAAGGCCTGTGGGATCCACTTGGGTGTGCTGTTCATCTCAGAGTGACCAGCACAACCAGCCTTGTGACACACGGTGGTGAACGAACAGAATGCCATCCCACAGCAGTGTCTGACCAAGCTGGTGACCAGTATGGGGAGGAGGCCCCAGGCTGTTGTGGTTTTCCCTCGCACCGCTGAGGCTGCTGCTTATTTAAACGATTCAATACTTCATCCAGTCCAACAAACACCAAACAAGCGTCAACAACAGAATAAGCTTTGTGGACGGAAGATTCAGAGTTTTTCAAGGGCACAACCCACAGATTTCTCCATGAAGAGACCCTCTCCAGCTCACTCTGGGATCATAGAAGTCTCCTTTCATATTATTCAAATTTAAAACAGGAAAACTTAGATCAAATGTTCAATTATAAATGCAAACACTCATCATACAGCCCTTAATTACATTCCTAAATAATTAAATGCCGACAGTTTCTGTAAAATCTGTTGATCAGATGAGATGGAAAATTGATGTTTCCAGCCTTAGAAGCCATAGAACTGAGAGGATTTTACCTCCAGAAACAAAAATATGCAACTGAGGAAGGAAAAGGAATAAATTATATAAAATAGGAAGAATTCCTGCTTGTTTCACTGACATATTTCTGTCACTATCAACAATATCCAATATAAAAGTCTATGGAGAACATTGGACTATTTGATTAGAGTTCAGATTGTCATACATTATCTGGTCTCAACATGACCAAAACATTTCAGTAAGGTCACAATGGGGGCCTGGAAAAATCCACTACATGTGCCAATCATATCTGAATATGTTTGCATAAATGCAGATTAACATTGACATGTAGTGGAACATTTCCACAAGAGGATCTGGAGCTAATTTACCAGAACATTTTCACCTCAAACGTTTGGAAACAGCTGTAATACGTTCGATAGAAAGTGGCTTAACCCAACATTAAACCAGCGTAAAACATCTACCGTACATGTTAAAGAAGCCTCCAGACACTCAGGTTTTGAAGGCTATGAAGGTCATTTATTCTCCAAACACGCCTGAGGTCATTTTAACCGCATTAAAACAAATATCTATCTCATTAGAGGCAGATTTTCATCTTTCAACCATATTTTTCATGTGAGGACAGAAAGCAAAGCCGTCTTTTCAATCAATTTGGGCTCAGGGGGTCTTGACACATCTGGCTGCTGGTGTGATTGGATGAAAACAGCAACATCTGGATGTGGTCACAGGGATTTTTCTCTATAATAAACACCATTCATATGAAAACAGAGCTTTTCACACCAACAAACTGACAAAAAGAACATCATAGGAAGTCATTCATTTGCTTTACTGAACCCGGAGAACCGTCTGCTACTATTCACCAGGTACGACTCAGACGTTTTTATCCGGCACCGATTTAACACGTCAAACATGAGAATAATGAGTGTGATCCCACCGGGTCACAGACAGGAACATTCTTAATACATTCAAATGAACCAACACAAGCTGCAGCAGCAGGGACCTGGTTCTACAACGGGTTACAACACCACCGGACCTTCGCTGGTTCTGCTTTCAGCCCGGCTAACGGTAACTCCAACCAGGGCTGTACAGGGACAACTAATATTGGTCCAGGTGGCCCAACATGATTGGTCAGACATCTCTGCAGATGATCATTAGTATGGAAGCGTAGGACTTGGAGCCTTTTCCATGGGCTCTACTTTGGCCCGGCTCTACTTCACTGAACCCGTTTTCCAACCATTTCCATTACTGGCTTTTCCAGCCTGGTACTGGCTTTCTTGGTCCTGCTCATCAGCAGGTCCAATCGGGTCTGAGCAGGGCTGAAATGTGATGTGAACTGACTGGCCCATCAGTTTACTGATTGGCTATTAGTGTGGCCAGCTGCATGTCAGAGGAAATTTGGTTGAACCAATAAGATTTCAAGTTAAAACTTGATACCTTTAATAGAGAGAACATAAGAGATGTTCACCATGTGTTATAATGCAGATCAGGTCTCGTCTACCAGAACCGAGGATGTTCTAGTTCACGCTTGGACTGAGCCATGCGGAGATGTTGCGGTTATTCTTCATCTAGGACAGTGCTGTGATAATCATGCGTATGAGGAGAAGGAACTAAAAACTAGCGGTTCTGTACAGGAGGAAGAATAAATCCGATCCGACCGAGGTGGCAGCATTTCTCACTGGTCAACTTGAGGAGCACAGGTGGCTCCATGGATCCAAACTGCACCACCTAAACTGCATCCAGGCAGGTGGTGCTGTCCCCCAGAGCACCATGAGACATTTACTGAAATATCTGGACCCACACAGAGTGGAGCAGAGGCAGAACTGGCTGGAAATTTATCTCGACTCCGGTGTTCCTGAAGGTCAAGTGTTTTACGTTCCAACAAGAAAACGTTTGGTTCTAACTAAATCTGGACTTAAGCACAGTGATCACGTTCATACAATATAATCATAATGTAAAAACGTGATAGCATGCCAAAACACTAATTCAGTGTAACAGTAGATGGCGCTGCAGATAAATCTGCCTGCAGTCATCATCTGGTAGCAGCTGAAGAGTCTAAGGAGGAAGTGGATTCCTAACAAAACCGACTAGAAGGTTTGGCCTCACAAATCAAACATTCATCAATTATCTCTAATCTCTAGTCCATGAGGAATAAAATAGATTTTCTCTTTTTCCTCCCAACAAAAAGGTAAGATTTACTCTAACTTAGTGAAAAGTGATAAACTAAGGGCTTCACTATGTGCTGCCACACCTCTAATCCTTTCATATGCCACCGAAATGAGGCTGGAAGGAGAAGAAAACAGCAGATCTTCTATGAAACCCCTGAAATCAGAGCTGGTCTCCAACAAGCAGCTGGAAGCTGAAGCTGATCGGCTGCTGCAGCGAAGCCTTCAGTCTGATTAACATCATGCAGGTAAACCGAAGAGGAGGAGGAAGGTCACTCTTCCTCCTGCAGCTGCTGGGATGAAACCTCATGTTAAGATTTAAAAAGTGTTTTACTGATAACTTTACAGAGAACTAAACCCTTTCTGTGTATTTATATGCACTCAATATATTTAGGATAGTAAACTTAATCTACAAACTGCATGTCAACATTTATTTCAGTCTGAAAAGACTCACAAAAAGAGGCTTGGCAATTAGAAAAGTTTCAATGATGTGAAATTACATAATTATTTCTTTGGCGCTCGGACCTGGGAGGAAGACATGAATGTTGAGAATGATATGAGCTAAGATGAACGTTGTAAAACTTTAATTTAGAGATGTCTTCCCCCTGATCCGACACTGGTGGTGGATTGGCTGCCAGGGAGCGAGGAAGCCAGGAGTAGATGGGAAGGAAGACGGTGGAGGTGGGGTGGAGGAGGGATGAGCTCAGCCGAAGGTCCTTTAAAAACAAGGCGTCGGAAGGCGATTGGATGAGGAATCAGGCGGACAGGATGCTGATTGGAAGGCCAGGAGACGCATGGGGAAGTCATTGGACGGTGAGACGGCGAGGGTGAGTCTTTCATTCTGCATTTTCGTTAAACTCCATTTTCACATTTATTAAGGATTTAATTATAAGATTTTCCCAAATATCCAGCAAAAGGTTACCTGCAGTTTTTCAGGTAACTTTTGCAAGAATAAAATAATAACAACAACAATAATTTGACAGTATAAAGACTTTAAATATGGAACCCGGAAAAAACTAAAGGAAAAAGGAAGGATGGATGATGGACAAATGGCCTGACAATAAGATGAAGAAAAACATCTGGAAATACAATTCTTTTTACCATTTATTGGAAAATACTTCAGTTCCTAACTGGTCCAGACCGTGTAGGAACCCTGACCACGTACCTCAACAGAACCAGAACCAGAACTATTAAACAAATCCAGTCTCATTATGACAGTTTGGTTTTCAGAGGAGGACAAACGTCGCTCCAGGTTCCCTCTAACGGATCACCTCTCTGGTCCATTTTTACACTTTAGGGACCGAACGAAAAGACGACGTCTCCTCTATTAAACGGGAAGCTGCCCAGCGGCTCCCACACAGAGGTCCCTCCAGCTCCAGTCCTCCCCGACTGACTGGACATGACATAAACACAGCTGGTCTCCAAATATTCTGATCTGTAAGGTGTTCAAGCTGCTTTTATGGGCCTAAAGTCCTCAAATAAATCAATTAATATTTAGATATGTTATAATTGAATGAAACAAACATTCATTTATAATTATTCAACCAAAATGGCCAGACTATAGTTCACAGTCTATCAAACCATGATTTTATATATAATTATATTTCAACTTAAACTTTTATTTTGTACACAGGTTTTCCAAAATCTTATTTAACTTCACTGGTCAGTGAGGAGCAGGACCTGGTTACTGGTACCTTGTACTGGTAGCACACATAAGAAATGATTACACTACTGCTGGTTTTAATCTGCTGAAGTTCTCGGTCTAAGCTGGTAGTAAATTACATTTGAGTTCATGGAAGTTTGTTTTTTTAACCAGGTTATGGTCGGTTGAGGCTAATTATCAGGCTAATTGGATTACTGACAACACGCCACAGTGGCTGATGGTTTAAATAGAAAATAAATGAAATGTTTGAGGGCCAGAGAGAACCCAGAGGTCTGTGTGAAGAACAACTGGATGGGACACAAACTGAGGGAGATTTTATTGTCCTGATTCAGAGGCATTCATCATACCCAGCAAATCAAATGCATAAATGTGTGTTAAAGTGGTACAAAACAGCTTCCCACTTGTGAACGTTTAATCCTCATTGTGGCTAAAATAAAACAAGTCAGAGGCGAACAGGAAGGAACAGCCACATTGAGCGGAAAATGACCGATTTCAATCAAAGCTTTGGAGCAAATATTCACAAGCAGCCGACTGCAGTTAAACACCAACCTGTGGTGTGGATTTTTCCTTTCGGAGCCTTGTTAGGCAGCACAAAGTCCACACTTCTACCCAGCAACGATGTTTCTGCCTTTTGCTGATTCAGAAATGCAGTGAAATGCTTAGAGGTGATGACCGTGGTTACATGTTTGAAACCAAACACCTCTAACGCAGATGGAGTTCTGGATGCCAAGGCGGAAAGACATCAGCAATGATCTTACAGAAGCAACTGTTGTCCATCAATCTGGGAAGAGTTATAGTGCCAGATTATTTCAGCTCATCATTGTACAAAGATTGTGGATGCACGGATACAAATATTTGGGCTGATCTCAATATCTGGTGTTAATATTGCGGTTATGGTTGAGAGCTGATATATTTACTAATATTATTTACATTTTATATATTACTCTACAGTTTCAACACTGAAAAAAAACACTGCTTCTGTGCTCCAGTTAAACACCCACAATGCTGCGCTGCATCACCATCACATGACCATTCAGATACCACATGACCAACTCCCCTAACAAAGGTTATTCACAATTTAATGAAAGGTCAAAGTGTGCAATGCTCGAAAACATAAAATCCCAAGTTAGTTAGTTAGCAGGTGAAAGGTCAGAGTTTATGACAATAGCTTAGCTTTGAATAAATATATTCACTAGGGGTGTAACGTTTATTAGAAGTTACTGCGCCATATTTTATTGTATATTTTGCCATTATTGTGCAGCCCAGTTACATCTATTGCTTGTGGTTAAAATAACTGTACCACCAGTGGGGGTGTAGCGGTGCACAAAAATCACCGTTTGGTACATTTGTGGCTCACTTCAATCAAGAGGAAAAAAAGGTTTTTTTTAACTTCATTTAGCAGGAAACAAACAATTTATAACATTTCTGAAGGTAAATTTACTATGAACTAGAATGTTAAGCAGCGAGCAGAGAACTGACCTGAGATCTGGTTTGATTTGGCCCGTTAATAAAGAATAAGTGGGTCAGCATTAGCTGGATGGACAACAATAAAACCTTGAAAACGGTCAGTCTGGTTTAGGAACAACACTGGTCCAACTTAGGAGAACAAAAACTGTTGAATCTCTTTCGAGGAGTTTTGAAGGATTCTTAGAAAACCAGTGAACAAGTAGGCTACAGGTTGAAAGGCAAAAAGACCAACCTCTCTGAAAATAATATGGCAGCATGACTTGGATCTGCAAACTGCATCTGAATGAAGCGCCGGACCTCTGGAACAACGACCCTGCTGGAACAAAAGCAGTGGATGAAGGTGGTAGGCGCAGCCCCCTCCTCTCACATCAGAGCCCATATTGATTTTATTTTTAAATATCCCGTTGCACAACACAGCAGAGGCAAGACTGTCAAAAACTGAGCTCAACATGGAGTAGATGTTCAGCTGCAGAGAACATAGCGTTCAGGACGTGACAGTTACACCTTCTGGCAGCAGTTTCCATTAAAGAGAAAAGTCAGGGTGGGTCACAGAGTGCAGCGTGCCGAGCTAAATCTGAGAGGCCCGGCTGCCTAATGTCTCCTTCTGCTTGGTCAAACACGTTATTTATTTCTCATTGTGTGTGTCCACAGGCCGTAAATATGTTTGTAATTACCCACACCGCCATCAGGTGGGGTTAATGGAGACGCCATTAGCACAGATAGAAAGTGGATGGATGAAGGCGCAGAAGGGAAACCGCATTAGAGAGGCTGTGGACGGAGAGGCGGTCATAATCAGAATATAAGTCATTAATTCTGCTATTTATACATCCACCTGCATTCCTGCTGGACCGGGTCAGCAATTAGAACTGGATCACACTGAATTAAGATCATTAAAAGTGTTAAAGAGGCAGACGTCATTCTATAAATATTTACATGTTTGTCTGTTCTAACTCCAGAACCAGAACCAGCTTTAGGGGCCAGGATTGTTGCACAAACAGGGACTGAGACTGGGCTTCACGCGCTCACAGCCAAACGACAGTAAGTATGACTGTAGAAACTTTACAGGAAATAAAATAAAAGTCACAGTATGTATATGTATGTGTACACTGCCTTGCAAAAGTATTCACCCCCCTGGCTTTTTACCCAGGTTGTTACATTCCAGCCTGTAATTTTAATGTTTTATTAGATGAATCTGCACAAAATTGTCTAAGTGGGTGCAGTGAAACGAGAAAAATATAAAGAAAAATAAGTTGGCATGTGCATATTCACCCCCTTCGCTATGAAGCCCCTAAACAAGTTCTGCTTTACACTAAAGACAAGTTCTATTATTTTATTTAAGCAAAACAATGTTGATTATCGTTTTAAAACAAGGAACTGAATTATTCATTTACTTCCATATATTTCTATTACTTATTAAATAAGATCAAGTAGTTAAATGAAAAATCTGCAGAATCTTTTACCAGATTACTCATCAGAATAATGGATAAAATACTGGGTTGCTACAATAACGGTGAGCTCTTGCCGTGCTGAAGTCAGGGAGGAACGTCACGCTGCATTTAAGTGGTGCCGGTCCTTCTTTTGACCCGTCTTGCCTCAATTTTATGCTGCATTACTGCTGCTGCTTACTGGGCTGAAGTGTGCAGACTGATAAAATCTACTGCAAGGAAAATCACTCTGGTACCAGGTTCTGTAATATCAGAACACAGTGACCCAGTGCTGGTATCTGTATTGGTGCATTCGTATAGTGAACCAAGAGCTGAGGTGTTTTTCCAAAGCAACAGATTTCTCCACACTTTTGTTTCAGAAGTTTTTGTGGCCTTTATTTGCAATATTCAGACAGGAAACAAGCAGAGAGGGAAGACGTGCAGCAAAGGTCCCAGAGTCAGGAATGGATGGATTCATGCAGACGCATCATTTACAAATACAATCTGAAAAGTGTGGCATGCATTTATATTCAGGCCCCTCATCAGCTCTTTATGGCATCACCTTTTGCTTCAGCTACAGCTGCTAGTCTTCTTGGAGTAGATATCTACCAGCGTTGCACAGCCACA
This sequence comes from Crenichthys baileyi, assembly GCA_036173005.1. Taxonomy (NCBI): domain Eukaryota; kingdom Metazoa; phylum Chordata; class Actinopteri; order Cyprinodontiformes; family Goodeidae; genus Crenichthys; species Crenichthys baileyi. The sequence goes on from JAHHUM010001197.1 coordinate 121,725, forward strand.
CACAGACTTTATATTGTGCTTCTCATTCTTTTTGGGAAAATAGCTCAAACGCACTGATGAAGACAGATTCTCGGATGGATTAGGATCTGCACTTCAGCCTTGCAGAGCTTCACCATGAAGGCCAGAAAGTTCATTAATTTGACCTTGTGGTACACTCAAAGAAGATCCTAAGTCTTTCTTTCTTCTTTTCATGCCAGTAGAATCTCCCACCTAAGCTGTGGATCTCTGCAGCTCCTCCAGAGTTACCATGGTCCTCTTGGCTGCTTCCCTGCTTAATGCTCTCCTGCCAGTCTAGGTGAACGTCCATGTCTTGGTAGGTCTGCAGGTGGTCCATGCTCTCTCCATGTTCAGATGATGGATTGATCAGAGCTCTGGGAGATGTTCCAAGCTTGGGATGTTGTTGTAGATCCTGACCCTGCTTTAAAACTTCTCCAGAATGTTCTCCATGACTTGTCTGCTGTGTTACTTGGTCTCCATGATGCTGGTTGTTCTCTAATCTTCTCTAACAAACCTCTGAGGCCAGAATCAGAACATCTGCTCAGATGAAATCACACACCGATACTCTGGTCACCAGTAAATGTGACTTCTGAAGGAAGTTGACTTCAGTGCATTTTAATTAGGGGTATCAGAGGAAAGGGGGCTGAAAACAAATGCATGTCAGAATTTTATTTGAAGAAATTCATGTATTAAAGTCATTTTTTACTGGTTTTAGGACCATTTTCATTTGTTTTAGATAGGAAATAGACATTAACTTATAAACTTTCATCCAGTTAAGATTTGTGTTTTCTATTGGATCCGCCTGTTGGTTGACTTATTAATAAATCTTCTCTAGATGTTGCAGGCAGAACAACTTATAAATGTTTTAGAAAAAATGATCCAACGCACAAACGTTTACAGTTAAGAGGCAGAATAAAAGGTATTATGACTCCATCAGCTGCATTAGCCAGAGATTACATTAGGGCCCATTAAACAGAAGGCCACTGCATTACTGTATTGGGTATACTTTTGGAATATTGATTGGACTGTTTTTAATGGTTCGTTTTCAGTTTAGCACACAATAGAGCAGGAAGAACTCATTACAGGGATTTACAGGCGAGTCAAAGGAGCAAAAAAGACTGCAGGAGAACGTGCCTGATGGAAAAGACAAATGAAGACGACTGGAATAAGAAGATAAAGAAGGAGTTCAATGGGATGAAAGGTTAGAGGTGAAAACCAAGGCAGATCTTTGAGGGAAAGAGAGAGAAAGCTTCAAGGAGATATCTGGATCCTGGCAAATTCGTCAGAAAGCCGTCAGCGTTTATGAGGTTGTGTTAAAACAAACGTCAGGTCTTAAAATTCTTATTTCTAAAGAGTCCTAACAGACTGAATGGAAATTCTACAGTAAAAGACTGAATCTACACCTGCAAAGGTCAGACGGACGTTAAAGGCAGAGACCTTAAACCCTTAAAAGCCTTTAAAGAATCCAATCGTGATTCAAACTATTATCTCCCCTGATCAATGAAGTGATACTGCAGTTATATAATCTCTCCTCTGGTTGTAAAAGCAGACTCTCCTACTCAATCTGGGAACGCTAACAGCATGCCGACGATGCGTGGCAGGATATAACACACACACACACACACACAGAAACCGCTTGTTCTTACAGTGAAATGGATCCATAGCTACGAGGCTTATTGTATTACCCTAACATTAAGACAACATCTCCTGGCCTTTTATCCATAAAACATCTGCCGATGTTCCTGTTGCCCCAGCCAATCCTTCCTTTGCTCCAACACAGAAAGCTCCCTCCACATTTCCTGGTACTCCTGGTAAAGGTTTTTAGGCTTTATGATTTCCTCCAAAAACATGGAATCTCACAGAATTCACCCCAATCAGTGAGCAGCAAAAGTATAGTACTTTCTGAAGTATTTTGGTTGTTGCAGGCCTCTGTACCCGTCTCCATAGCAACAAGCTACTGTTTGTTTAGGAGGCCCTCCTGGAAAAGGGTTTTTCAGTCCTTCCACCTCAAACAAAAACATGCAGTTTGCCAAACCCTCCTGGGACCTTAACTAGAGCTGTGTGCCACCTGAAAATCACATTAAAATGGAGTTTTTTGGGATCCAAAATAATAGAACCCACTCTGCTGATAATTACAGGATGAACATGGGGAGAAGCTCACTCCCACTATTAACTACGGTGGAGGATTGTGATGCTGTGGGCTTGTTTCCTTCCCTAAGCTCTTTGAAATATTAGAACGTTGTAAATAAAATATATTATAGCTCCTAGCAACAGAAAACCCAGAGGAGCGTCTTCACAAGACGTTTAGTAGACAGAGGCTCCTCCAGATCTGCTGCAACAGAGACCTCTACAGGAAATCCTTCCTGCTTTTTACAGCAACATCCAATTTCCTTGTAGGATTAATGAATTATTTTTTAGCTGAACTTGAACTGAAAATGGGTCGACACGGCATCTCTCAGCAGGATGATCCAAAAACATCTGGTCAGATCAACACAGAGACAATTCAGAAGAGACAAAACATCAACTTCCTTCCTTGGCCTTCAAATGATCATCAGGTTCTACAGGAACTCCTGATCCATTCTTTTATACCACCTGTGTGGCGACAGGGAAACCTCTACAGTCTGCAGGACAGTGCGTCCTGAGGCTCAGGGTTAGGGACCTATGATCTACAGAGACTGTACAAAAGGGAAAGGTCAAAGGTCTCTCTGTGCATGCTCTAAGCTTGTGAAATGACAGAATGCTGTCTGATTAGGTGACAGGGGCAATACAAAGTCTCACCAGTAGGGGCACCAATAAATTGGCACCAGAGTTTTGCAAAAAATATTTCATAAGACTCGATTTTCTGCCGACTAAATCAATGTTTTTAAAATTAAAGTTGGATATTTCAATAATTTCCACCCCTGTGATTAAAAATGAATTTATTTTAAAGCTTTGAAACATTCTAAATCATAGATGCCAAGTGTGGAGGGTCCTGTATACGCAAGAAGTAAAAGGGATCAGCAGCATGATGGAAATCTGCATCGGATAAACAACATGGCTGCTCCCAAACATCTGGGGGTATTTTATGTGATACCAGTGTTATGTTGGCACCCCTGATCGACTGTGTTGTGCCCCGCCCATGGAAAAAACAACCCGTGAGGTCATGGAACCATTTTCCCAGCTCAGCCAGGAAACTCTCCTAGAGATGCAGACAGGGAAGGAAGCACGCGGTAATGTCCAATTTGCTGGCGAGACTAATTCTTCAAACTTGGATCCAGAGCGGACTAAGATCCGTTTTTTGTGTGCCCCGCCGACCGAAGAACAACCAAAGTTAAGTATAATCTGCTGGTTGTCTCTAATCATGTCGACTAGAGCGGATTCCTTCCTCCCTGCCTGAGGGGAGCCGGCATAGGACCCGCAGCTCTGCCCGCCTCATGTGTGCCGATCCAGCTTAACCCAGCTGCTATAGAGAGCCGTCGCCACGGCGTCTTGGTTCGCTGCCCACCACGTGGCCAGATTGGACCACCTTAGCTACACAATCCAGCGCCCTTTGGACCTTTCTTCACTTCTATTCTTCAGAATGGTTCATGTAAGAGGTTTGTTTCTGGCCAGAGAAACAGTTGAAACATGGTTCATTTCAAAGGCTGAACTACTTCACTGCTAGCTGGCCATCTGCTCAGCTAAGGTGAACAGACCTCTCAGCCTTGAGTCTACCTATTTGTTCTGAGTTGTGTTTTAAAGTTAAAACATTATTTTAATGAGTGGTTTAAATATAGATTGGCCATAATGAGCTGCTGGTGCTTTATTGGTATTTTAGGCCCACGTCAAATTAAAAGGGTTGATAAATATGATATTTTCCTTCGTTAACCAAAACTGCTAATGCTACACCAGCAAAGTCAGATATTCACATACGACTGGTCGCCATCTTGTGAGCGTTCCTCTCCACCATTTTAGTAGTCCATTACTCCATGTGATGGCTGGTTTAAATAACACTGATCATCAATTGTCCAAAAAGGTTATTGACTTCTATTTTCAAATGATTCTTTAAAACACTATTTTCTTAAAAATAATGCAATAATAATGTTAATACATGATTAGGTTTTGGAGAGAAGTTGTGAATTTATTTCGGTGAGTGATTTGGTGCTCGATTCACTCTTTCACCTGTTGTCCTTAGACCACTGCCATACTGGGCTGGTATTACCAGGACAATATTTGACTGTCCAAATGTTTTTAAAGAAATATTAAACAACTAAAGAATATTATTGCACAACAACTGCCACCAGAGATTTTTAGGATTTTCAGAACCTGCTAAAATAATAAAGGATCTCATTTTTGCCGCACAAATGAGAACCTTTCTGAACATCCCAGCTTCCGTTCCTCTTTGTCACAAAATCATTTCTCCTCTCCTCTTTTTCCTTCTTTATGATTAATTACTATCGCAGTCGTGTGTCGCCACAGTAACAGGTCACTACGCATCACTGCTGATCCCACGGACCATGGTCACATGTTCCAGAATGAGTCATCCCAACATCAGGACCACAATCATCTTGGTTTGAATCTGACTTTACATCAACACCCCTGTGAGATGCATGAGTGTGTGGAAACGTGTATGAACACTTAAACACACACACAGCCGGCTCTTCTCCTGTTTCTGCATTCCCAGCTGAGAACACGCCTCACAGCAGGGATTTACTCCTGCTGCTGTTAGTGTTCCCGTTAATCCCAAACGTGCTAAATGGAGCCAAGGCAGATTATATCGCATCCGACATGGGGGTGGGTGGTGGTTTACCTGAAAACAACACGAATTGTAACAGGGAACGTGGAAAACTAAGAAAAAAATGAGACAAAATTAAAAACTGGAACAAAATGACCTGATTCCCATTAATAAGACCAAGTGAAAACATCTGAAGAGCAAACTGATGCTTTTCGGTCACAATCACAGCAGCAGTCCGATTAGAACAAACCCAGTCGGACTCATCATCATCACAAGCTCCAGGCTGGATATTCCAGATCCAGGGATACATCCGCCTGGCATCAGTAACCCCTCTGCTGGGGCGCTCCAGTTTCCTGCCAGTCCAAGTGATGAGCTGATCCGAGACTCGCAGCCCGGCTCTGCGACCCGTCACATCAGGGAAACATTAAAATGATATGAGAATGTTCTGCAGTGCCGTGAGGAATTTGCCTTGGAGTAATTGCTGGTGGTGCCCAAACCTTCTGTGTCATCCAGACTGGGAACTTTTTGTTTTTCTTTCTGTCCTCACATCACCTGGTGCCCACAGAGGAACCACATTAGAGGCCAGAAACGAACCACTCGCTGGGACCAATAAACCTGTATGACATTTACACTGTTCACTGCCGTCACTTCCTAAACGGACAGCAGAAAACTCAGAAGTGTGGAATATTTACCTGCTAGGTCCTCATTTTGTGCAACCTGACAAAGTTTAGTTTCTCATTAGTCTCTATGTACAGAGACGGACTAAAAAATGAGTTCGCTTAAAGGGCAAAACATAGTCGCAGCTCAACGTATACAACCGCGTACGCGGTGCCACGTAATAAACCGCTTGGCGGGAAAAAGTTTTAGATGTGACACATTGATCCGAGCAGCCGGTCAAGAGATCTCGCAGCACCACGGCCACTCTGCCTCGCACTGAGAGGTGTATTCCTCTTCTTCGTCCAAAGCTACACGGTGAATCAGTTCTGCCTCCCCGTCCGATGACGCCATGGCAGAAAGTGTGGGAAATGTAGGAATTTGTCACCAGAAATAAAAAGGTAATTGGTTCGCTCGACTATGAAGCTGTGGACAGTGCACACAGAGTCCGCGTTGCTCACATTACGCCAGACTATGTTCTGCTCTTTAGGCATTAATAGTAATTTTATGATGTGTATTATGAAATAGCCAAAGGTTGGGTGTGGATAGGTTTAATCGTCGTATATTTTACTGGTTTCATTGCAATAGTGACCAAATAATGAACACTGACATCTTTCTGTGCATCTCCTTATAGTTCTACAAAATATTCTGAAATATTTCAACAAGGTCCAAGGAGAATATGTGGTTGCCATTCATCCCCTCTGATCATTTTATCTATCAGCAGCGTAGGATTTGAAATATATCAGGACACTGGCTGGTGACTAAAACCGGGTGATTTTCAGCTTGATTGGCCTGACAGATGACCTGTTTCCAATCAGTCAACGCACCATGCTAGGAGCAACCAGATCCCACACAGATGTCAATGCATGTCTGCAGTTTATTCATGCTGCAAGAGAGAGGGAGACAAAATGAGTTAACAGGAAGGCTGCACTGACTACAGCAAAGTTGCTGCCTTATCATCCAAGGTCGATGGGATGCCAGCATGTATGTATGTATACATACGATGTGTTTTAGGTCCGACCCATATCACCTTTTATAAGAACATGCTCAGAATCTCTAGTTTGTAACTCAGAGATAAATGAACTGCAGCCATCGAGCTGAGCTTTAGACTCTCTGATGACACCTCACATCTATACTGTACCTCACACGTACTATATAAAACCTCGGCACACAGCAAATCAAGTCACACTAATATGCAAACTCATGCTTAGACATCCGAGAGAGCGCCGAAAAGCCCGGAGTCGGCCGGGGTCCACGCACTCCGACATGCATCGCCGGTTCCCTCCACTCACCTCACTAACCGCAGCATCGACATGAAGTGCTGGAGGTGAAGTGTGAAATGGTTTTGCGGCAGCTGGCGGCCAAACTCTGGGGAAAATTCAGCCTCACACTTGGAAGGATTTGAGCAAATGTGAAGGACGTTTTTCATTTCCCGACTCAGATTTTTTACGCTTCTTGGACGGGATAAGTAAGGAGTTGGCTGAGGCGGCAGCAGCAAAACGTTCCTGCACAGCACTTCGCCACACCTCGGAACAAGTGATAAATATTTAAACTGCACTCTGGCGGCACAGAGGTGAACATTTCAGCAGTGGTATTACAAGGAGCAAAGCAGGAAGAGAAGAGGGACAAAAACAGCTGATTTGATTAGTTGCAGGTTAGCCCTGGAAACTCCCCTCTGAGGAAGAGGATCCAGCGATGGATCTCAGCCACTAAATGGCAAACTGAGCAGCAGACCAGTGTTAAAGGTGAAACAGCTGTTAAATCAGGGGCCCAGAGGTCAACGTGGAGATGTTCAAGCTGTTTATGGCTTCAGCTCGCAGGTTCCGACACGATCCAGTTCTCTGAGCATGCAGAACTATATATGGTCCAGGTTTTTTTCCGGCTGAAGAAGGTAGACTGATTATTCACGGCTGGACATTACAAGATGCCCCAAATGTAGAAGCTCCGTTTTAGAGTCTATGGAGCTCAGATTTTGATCAGAAAATGTCATCCCAGTTGATTTATTCCCTGTTATGGAACTGAACTTTAGGATGTGACTAAAATACGTATAAAAAGGTTTCTGAACCCCCAGCTCATGAAAAAGTTGTTAGAAAGCTAACATATCTTGTCAGGAAATGGAAAAACAACTTGGACAATGTTTGAATGTAGGGAAATCTGAAGTATTGAGCTTTCTGTGCTGCTACTACGACCTGAAACGAGATGAGAGTAAAAACCAGGAACATGGGTGTGCTTGTCCACACGTCTGATTAAGAGTTCATATTTAGTCGGTTTCAGTTTCTTCAGCCACTAGCTTCAATATACAACAGACACTAACCGCAAAAAATGACTACAAGGCTGAAACTCCCATTCAACAGGTGGCGCTAAAGACAAGGACCGAGACAGCGTTCAGTTCATCATTCACTCCAAAAACACACAGGTCGCTGAAATCTAGGAGGAGAAATCCTGCTTCTCTATTTTTAACAGTTGACAAACCAGCACGTTATCGCCCCCTATAGGACTGCAGAGTGAAACCGTAATGTCTATGTATATATGTCTCTCTCCAGGGGTGTCCAACGTGTGGCTTGGGGGCCATTCCTGGCCCCTTGACCAGGATTAAACAATGTCACAAATGTATTTCCAGGTCCAGGCTGTTGATGGTGATACACCTGAAACAAATTTGAGTGAAATTTTAAATGAGCAAAAAATGATGCAGACAAAATGAAATGGTCTTAAAATAGAAAATGGAAGCTGAGACACAAACTATTCAGCTTTTAATTCAAGGTGAGAGCAAAACAGGACAGCCAACATCCAGTGACGTTTATTGAAAAGCAGACATGGGTGCAACCAATTATCCTCATTATTTAAACGGTTTTATTAAAAAACGGTAAATATGTGAAACCCTTGTATGATTGGATCTAAAATGATTTGCAGATCCTTTCTGCCCAGAAATCAGGCTACAACGTTTCGTTAAAATATTGTGTGCATAGTTATTGTTTTTAGGCCCGTGACTACTTTCAGCTCGACAGTTGTGGCCCCTGTGGCAAAAAGTTTGGACACCCCCGAACTAGACCCTAGCATGACACAGAATGCCACAGTCTATTTATACGGGTCTGCATTTGTATTGTTTCTTATAAATTCAACGGCAGTATTGCTCTCAAAAAAAATTTAAGTAAATTATACTAACATTTGATCTAAAAAGAGCAGGTCAGAGTGAGCACAGATTGTACAAATAGATTTGACATAAGAATATAAAAAAATCTGTGGTGCTGGATTATCATAAACTACAGATTAATTCATGGGTAGATTTTTTTAAAATATGGACAAAAAAGCGGAGGGCGGAGGATAAAGTAGAAATCAGTACAAGATAGTTTTAGGAGCACATCTGCAGCATGATTATTCCCGGGATTTATCGTTGTTCCAAACAAATTCTTGTCTGATGACCCAGTTCTAAGACTTAAGACGGAAAGCTCAATAAAATTACACGTAAAGGCTTGAGGAGGTGCAGGACCGCTTCTGCGCACAGCTCTCATGTGGGGTACTGAGCAGGGTTCATTGGACAAGAATGCAACTCAATTAGACCTTAATAAACACACAGGTCACATGGACCTGACACACACACACACACACACACACACACACACACACAATCCATCACCAGCAGAGTTACCAGCTCGCATCACCTGAATGATAAGCGGGGAAAACTGCACTCCGTCCGCTCAGACTGGAAGCTGAACAACAGGAAAACACCCCTCACCTGGAAATTTCAAGGTTGTTCCTTCCACTTGTGTCCTCAGCACAGAATATCCATATCCTAATCCAAGGAATTCGGTAAAACGTTCAAAAATCCATCTGGAATCAAAGGAAATGCCTCGGGAAACAAAAAAAGATAAAGATAGACTGTTTCCGATCCGGAAGGTTCGTCTCTGCTCCAGCAGGTTCCCCAAAACCGCCCTCATGCGGTCATGCTAGCTCATCCCGCGGAAGCAAAGAGCGAGCAAAGCCGGCCGATGGAGAACAAACCCCCGAGAAGGGCTGCGGAGCTCCGGGAGAAGAGGCCGACTCCGTCCGGAGTTCAGTCCAGGACAATCGACTCCTAGCCGGTGTGGCAGAGCACGAACACAGCAGCTGTCAGATCCGGTTTCCGCCGGTTCTTGAGGGCAGTCGGCGTCAGCTCGCCCCGCTTTGGCCGCGGTCTGTGCCGTTCTGAGGTTCCGTTGTGAGTCGGTCACTGTCACCCCGCTCCAAACCGTCTGCGCTGCTCCTTTTGGAGAAATGAGGCAGACCGCAGAAGTACCGCCCTTCTGTCAGGAAAACCCCGCCCCATACCAACTCAACCAATAGCAGCGGCTCTCTGGCCTGATGCCGCGCCCCTTCTCCCTCTCTCTCTCCCAGTTCTGCTGCATTTTGGCAGCGCTGAGCTTCCCAACAGGAGCCAATAACACACATTCAACCTCTAACACGAACAGACCCTCCGCCAAGCTTCTCCAGCCACAGAGACACAGAGACACTTCTGTCCACAGCTGACTGAACCACATTAAAGACATTTCACAGCGTTTTATAACTGAGTCACCACCTAAAGCTCAGCTCAGCGCAAAACATGTTCTTCTGAAGAACTTGAATCACCTACTTCAGTCAAAAAGAACAGAGTTCTACAGGGATTAAACCTTCTGGCTCTCATGGTTCCGGTGGAGGTTTGTGATGTGAGCGACGTGGCTCAATACCCAGGGCGGCAAGGTCTGGGGGCCAACACTAACGAGTTTTCTGTCGCTTATTTAGCAGAACATTGAAGGTTATAAATATACAGTCAAGAACAAAACTAGAAACACTCCTGGCAGATTTAGATCAGATTTTTCTATTCAAACTAATTTGTTAATTTAGGAAGATAAAAGATAAAACTATGTAAAATAAGCCTTTGTTTTGAATAAATAATTCATATAATGTTGTTGAGATTTTACTTTAAAAATTACAAAAATGTTGAAAATTATTTATACCCTTCTAAATAATCAATGGAAAAACATGTATGTGCATCCCAGCAATCAAACCCTTTCAGCTTTAAGCCTTGTGAGGTTGGAAGACCTCCTTTTCGTCACATATTTTGTTCTCTCCACAGATTCTCTATTAAATTCAGGTTGGGAATCTGGCCACTGAAATGTTATTACTTTCAGTCAGAAGAAACATGTTGGTAAAACTGCAGACCACTTTAGGCCTTCATTAGCCAGGGGTATGAATATTTTGGGCTTACCCTCATAAGAGAAGAGGTTTAGTCGATGCACACCTGTCCACACACTTTAGAAACAAATACAAAATCTTCCCAGAAAAGCTATTCTCATGTGGACAAGGCCTACTAGTCTTGAAGCTAACGCGTAACTAACCATCATTGTATAGTTTTCTACTAGCATGGGTAAAAGGAAGTGTGTGGGTAGGGACCAAATACTTACTCAAAGGTCAGAATCCTCCTAAATCCAGCCCTGCGTAAGTGCCGGTGCATTTATTGGGGAATGGGCATAAAGCAAACCATTTCAATATTTGATTACAGCCAATGATTGTTGTCTACTAGTTTTTAATTACAGTCCACTTGTTAGACATTTGATCCGATTTGTTAAGAAACACCCTTACTAGTAGCAGTTCTTGCAGACTAGCGGCACTTCTGTCCAGCTAGAAGGAGCTGAAGTCCTACTAAGAAGACCCAAGTAGGAGTGCTTTTGACCACTAGTCAATGACTAGGTTGAATTATTCTAATTAATGAAAAAAAACACCACTGATCCCGGTTCCTTCAGAAGTTCAAGGCCCCATATTCCCAAAGAATCCTAAGACTAAAAGTTAGTGACGTCATTCTAAGAAAAATCGTAGAATTTCTCGAATTCTCAGATTTTCCTTAGGATTTTCCTCAGTCAGATAAAAGTTATTCAGGAAGCATCTGAGGCCTTCAGAGAGCTTCTAACGTGAGGAGGACCTTTAGTCAGCCCGAGAGTGTCTGAAGCAGAGAAGATGGAGGAAAGACAGAGAGAAAGGAGAGATATTCTCCTCCAATGAACAACAGTGAATGAATAAAACGCTACCGGCTCCTTGGTGCAGGGATCCACCCCCTAAACAGTCGAGTTAATGAGAACATAAACTTCTAGAACAATCCTACAATTTATTAAATATAGAGATAAGATTAACTTTATCATCCCCCTGGGGGGAAAATTTAAATAGTTTTCCAGCAGCAGGACAGGTTTAAAGGTCAACCTCTAGTAAGGTGAATATTAGGAAGGATCAATAAAAAATAAAAAAATGGTAAATAAAGTAAATGGCCTATAATTTTTTTAGCCCTTTAAATTCAAGCCCAAAGGGACCAAAAAAGTTCTTTCCACTAAAATCTTTCATCCACCCATTCAAAACACTGACAGAATTTGAGGTTTTGCCAGACAATTCGGGCCACCGGGCCCCTCTGCCCAACATCAAAAATTTAATAATAAATTTACAATAAAATAAAATTGAACAAAATTTAAAGGGAAAAATATAGTACTCAAGCATTTTCTATATCGCCTTTCTTCCAAAAGGGGGGTCTCGGGGAGCTGGTGTCTATCCCCACAGCCCTCCCCGGGGGGGGAGGGGGGGGCCCCCCCTGGACAGGTCCCAAATTTAAATCGGGGGGGCCAAAATTTAAAAGTTTTTAAACAATTTTTTTAAAAAATTATTTAAACAAAAAAACTGAAAAATTGCTTTCCAAAAAAAATTGATTTTGGAAAAAAAAAATTAAAACAAAAAAAAAAAAAAAAAGGGGATGAAATAAAAAAAAACTTTTTAAAAAATAAAAAATTTGGAAAAAAAAAGGAAAAAAAGAAAAATTCCTTTTAAATGGAAAAAACTAAAAAAAAAAATAAAAAAAAATTAAAATTAAAAAATTTAAAAAGGGCAAAAAAAAAAAAAATAAAAAAAAAAATTTCATTTTGAGATCCCCAAATATCCCATGGTTTTTTTTTCCCTGGAGCTCTGACTGTCAGAGAACATCCCGGGGGAAGAAACTGTCTCTTTGGCGGTGGTTTTGGGCAGACAGCGTCTTTTAAGCGCCACGGGAAGGGGTTAAAAGTCTAAACACAACAATATGGACCCAAAAACTTCGGGAATGTTTCTGACATTTGCTAAATTTTCTGCCATTAAACAAAGGGGAAGTTCTGATTTAAAAGGGGGGGGAAAACCCGGGTACTACAAGGTTTTCCCCTAATAAAGTGGCCAGTCTCTTTGAAGGCCCAGGATGTACCCAAACAAGCTGGGAAGTTTTTTGGCTCGGGGAGGATTTAATATGGGGGTTTTCCCTTCACAGGGAAAAGGGGATGAATATTTTCTACCCATTTCTGTATAATATATTAACAATCCCCCTTTTTAAGTCTCCCTTTTTTTATGTTTCACCTGTTTCGGGTTTGGCTGGGTAAGCCCTGAGGCGACACTTCTATAAAATCAAACAGAGCACACTTCCAGCAGTAATGGCTCCTGCTGGAGGTGTTAGACCTTCGTCTGCTTTTAATTTTACCCAAACCGATTTCTGAACAAAAGGGAAAAATTGGGATGGAAAATTAGAAAAACATTTTCCCTGAAAATTTAAGGGGGATACTTTAAATTTCCCAATGTTTAATTCCTCCATTAAACTGACTTTATTTAGTCACTGAGACCTTTTTATGTTAAAATGTTTCTCATTGCTATACTGAGCCATATTCATGAGGTGTGAGAGGAGTCGTGAAAACCACTATATGAAGTCAATGAAAGCAGCAGAGTTGAAGTCTTTAACAGCCACATTTTATCGTATTTTTGGTGTAAAGGAACCGAAAAAAAATAAATCAAAATTTACCGTTCATTTTTTTTAAAGAAAGCCTCAAACTCTCTCTGCTGCTCTTTTCTCCCAAAAGGACCAGGTCACCACCCGACCTTTTGGTCAGAACCTAAAAACTGGTTGCGGACAGTCCCCATTAAAAACAAAACCCCCGCCTGACAAAATTCTATTATATAATATATATTATATATAAAATAAAATATTAAAATAAAATTAATAAAATATATAATAAAATATATAATAATTTTATTATATATAAAATAATATATATATTTATATATATATATAATAAATATTATATATATATATATATAAAGAAGAAGAGAGAGAGAGAGAGAAAATAGAAAAAATTAATTTTAAATAGGTAATAGTTGTTTCTAAAAGCATTTACAGTAATTTTGTACGATTTGGGTTTTTATTATTGTTTCTATTTTTTTTTATTCTTCCTAATACACCTTACTAGAGTTGCCTTTAAAACCCGTCCTCTGCTGAAACTATTTAATTTTCCCCTAGGGGGATGATAAAGTTAATCTTATCTCTTATTAATAATTGTATGTTTGTTCTAGAATTTTGTTCTCTTTAACTCGACGGGGTTGGGGGGGATCTTGCACCAAGACCCGGGTACGTTTTTTCATTCTCTGTTGTTCATTGGTGGAGAATATCTCTCCTTTCTCTCTGTCTTTCCTCCATCTTCTCTGCTTCAGACACACTTGGGCTGACTAAAAGTCCTCCTCAGTAACATCTCCTCATGTTAGGAGCTCTCTGAAGGCCTCAAATGCTTCCTGAATAACTTTTATCTGACTGAGGAAAAACTCTAAGAAAAATCAGAGCATTAGAGAAATTCTCAGATTTTCCTTAGAAACGTCACTAAGAGCTAGTTTTAGTCATAGGACTCTTTGTGAATACGGGGCCAGGTCTTTCCCACATCATGATGCCTCCACCCCCATGCTTCACAGTTGATGGAATGTTGCGAGGTTTAGAAGCCTCACCTTGACAGCTCTAAACATATTTGATGTCATTGTGGCCCAGTAGCTCGATATTTGCCTCTTCTGAGCTTAAAGCTTCTCTCTAGAAGTCACTAAGCGTGTCCATGTGGGAAGCTGCTGATTTCAGTGCAGCTTGTAGGATGTTTTTAGAGCTGGAGCTTCTTTCCTGCTCAGGGCCTTCTAAGTCCATGTTGACATAAAACTGGCTTCACTGTGGACAGAGACCCTAGTGTTACAGTAGCTTCAAGTTTTCTGATCTTTCCAATCAATTTTCTTACCTCTAAGGGGGATGGTTTGTTTCAGCTTAAATGATGGATGTAAACTTTAAATGCTCCAGTTTATATAACTTTACTTAGGTGTCTTACTGTGCAAAAAGACAGGTGGTCGGGTTCCCTCAAACCCGAACAGAACAGTTAACAGACCAGACCAAAGATCCACTCACACACAGAGAAATTTTTGCACAATAAATGTTTGAATTAGTTATGACTGACATCTTTGAAGACTCTGCGCATATGTGACTCTGCACATTTCTGAGAAATCATCCTCCAAGGCCAACATGAACCGAAGGGTTTGATGCTGAAAGCAACCCTTCACAATGCATTCACAGAACCAAGGAAATGCACCTTCAGTCACCACAGCCTTTATAAAACAAATTAAAACTTGTTAGACACGGTGCCTGGCAGAGCCCTGATCAATAAAATCCTATTAAATAAATACACAATCCGGCTTTGAGAGAAACGTAATAAGTCAATCTGCTGTTTCTTTGTTTTTAGTCATTGATCAGCGTTTTCTCAGTTTTATTTCATTGCTGGATCCCAAATGTGTTCATCCGATTTCTTAGTTGGATTAAAACTTAATTGTGACTGTAAGTCTCAGTTTATCCATAAAGGCTAAACTCTTAGTCTCTGACTGCAGACGGCAAAATTCTCAGTTCTCCTTTTGTCTGTTTTCCCCTGAAGTAGCATTGAGGGAGACATTATTATTACTTTATGCTTTCATTTATTCAAAAATAACTAATTTCTTGCATCATTTTTTTCTGCATTGACATTTCCGTCATTGTGCAGACAGCACCACGCTATAACTCAGGTTTAATTAAAAACTAAGTTTTTTCAATCGAGCTCAAAAGTTTTTGCAAACTGGGTTCCTTTCTATTAATAAGGCAAAAACGCTTTTTAATTCAAAACCCAGAAACATGAAATAAATGTTCCTTGTTCCCAGTCAACATGATCCAAAATCATTTTTACTTGTTGGTTAAACTTAACATATTTAAAATTTTATTTCATTTCATGGGGGGTGGAACAGAAGATGACCCGTCCCAATCCTGAGAATATCCTCTATTAGCGCCACCTACTGGTTTTACTTAAGATAAATCCTGTAGATCCAGCAGCAGGTCCAGTTGTACTGTCTGTGATCCTTGGTCTTTTAGTCTGTTAGTAGGAACACTGAGTCGTGCAGAAATCACCAAGACTCGCCGTGTTGAGTCTTTCCAGCTTAAGACTCGGTTGTTCTTTCAGACTAACCCCTAAGTCAGTTTGGGTTGTTTTAGATCATACATTTTCCTTCTTAAACTAATCCTGGTCTCACTTGCTTTCAAATTCTCTCCACCATAATATTTTTTCCCTCAGTCTCCCAGTTGAGATCACTCTGATTGCCCTCTAATGCTTGTATGATGCACACTGCTAAGAAATGCTCCCCATGACCCCACTTTCAAAAAACCCCTTAATTTTACTCCATGCTGGACAATCCTGGTCCTCGAGGCCTGGCGTCCAGCATGTTTACATGTTTCTCTGCTTGAACACACCTGCATCACGTGAACTGGTCATTTGCAGACTTCTGCAGAACTGGAGACAGGCTGAGGAGATAAGTCAGCTGGTTCATTCAGGGTTCTTGGAGCAGGGACATGTAGGACTCTGTTCCTTGAGGAAAATTAGAAAATAAAATTTGTTACTCCTGCTATTTTAACCCAGTGAACCTTCAGCATAAATGGAAGCATTGCTTTCTTTCAGCTGCAACCGAGTGTTCGTTCTTGCATCAGAATTTAACCTTACAGCTTGGATCCTCAGGGAGCCATGAACAGAATTTAAATTTCAGCTCTCCTTCAAAGCTCCAAGTCAAACACAGTATCTTCTCTATAATATGACATTCAGGTTTAACCACCTCAACAGTTAAATGAACTCCAATAAAGCTTAGACAGAAGGTTCTGTGAGGAAAAGGTTCGGAACATGAAATACAGAATCACACACAGACCTGGATCAGAGTCTCTGGAGTTAATGGATCTTTTTCCTCTGAAAAGGTTGAGACAGACAGAAAACCTGTGTTGGAGTTCCAAAGACACCAAATAAACATCTTTCTGAATTACAAACACCATTTTTGATCGAACATGTTCAGCCTTGGTTTAACATCTGAACCCTTCTTCCGCCTTTAGCTCAAAGATGTTGCATCAGAGCAGAAAAAAGACCTGCTTTGTTTTACTTTCCCAGATGGTGACACTTCAGATTCCTCCAGTTCATCTGCTGCTTTCATTGCTTCTCCTCTTCAGGATGAAGACTACAAACTCGGCAGATAGTGCGGTATTTAACCTGCAGCACGGCTCACTTTCACATGAATGAGTTTGTGTTCATTCAAACTGACATGAAATCTGTGACATCTGGTGGAAAATCAGTAACTTTAGCCCTGAGAAAAACTTTCAAACACCCTAAAATTCTTTAGAAAGACATATGAAGAATTAGAACTTCATCAAATATTTAGCCCTTTCAAAAGAAAAGTTCCCACATCCATGTCTTCCATGTCTTCCATCCCACATCCATGTCTTTTTTTACACACCCTACCTTCTTACCTCTTGCACATACAGCCTGTTTCAAGACTCCCCAAAGCATCTCACTGAGATCAACATCTGGGCTTTGACTAGGACATTTGTTTCTGAATTCTCAGGCAGTCCTCTGTTGTTTTGCTGGTGTGTTTTGGGACATTATCGTTTTGCAGGGTCCAGTTCTGCTGAAGCTTACGTTACACAAACCATGACACTTCCACCAAGGGTCACAGTTGGCATAAGGTTATTTTCCAGGAATGCTGCCACCTCTTTACCTTGTAACTGTCGACACCACGTGTCCTGTCAAGGCTTTTCAGCCATACCATGTGGAGCAGATGGTTGCCTATATGTGACAGGGCAGTTTTGCTGTACAAACATTTGTGTGTTGATGTGTGTGTGTGTGTGCCCCCACCAGATGGGGGCCCATGGCTCTAGGACGTGGACACTACTTAAAACCTTCATCTAAGATTTGCCTTGGAAACCAAGAATTGCTCAAGAGTTTAATTCAGTTTAAATCAACATTTTAAATCAAAACAATAAACCAGCAGATTTTCACCTTAAATGTCTTGATTTCAGTACAATATGATGGAAAGTATCAAAGACAGGAGGAAAATACAACTGAAAAAAAAGCAAACATGATGAAACTTCCTGCTGACCCCAACATGAAGATAATCCCAGATGTTAGCCTGGACGCTCTCTCTGTGTGTGTCTCCTGAGGACTTTTAGAAAGTGACAGGATGCCCATATGGGTTATTTGCATAGGATGCTTCTGCAGCTTCTTCACCTTGAAGATCAGGGCGTGCTCTTTAAGAAACTGTGTCGAGTAGAACCCATCTGGTGAAAATGCCCGTCAGAGCTGAACAGAAACTCACTAAAAGTTATCCTTTTTTCATGCACTTACAAAAACAGCTTGTCTCTGAATAATTAATGACCTGCTGGTTTTTGCTTCTGCTTCACCTTATCTTTCTCCCTGAATCTGGTTTTAAACTTCCTCGCTGTTTTTTTGTTGCTGCCACTCTTTTTTAACCCTTTGTTTTTCTCTGGCTCTGTAAGAGATCTGGCCCGCTCGGTTCGCCTGCTCTCCTCTGTGGCTCATGCCATGTCAAGTAGCTGATTCCCATGATGGAAAGATGTAAAGAGGAGAAACAAACTGTTTGAATGACCTCTTGGTCAGGGTCTGACCTTCATGTATGAAACACCAGAACCTGTTTGTGTTTGTGCATATCCAGCTGAAACCATGGATTTACATACACTGTATACAAAGACAAATACTGTTTTCTCCTCACTAACTGACCCATTTGTGTCCAAGCTTTAGCCTCCTGGCTGTTGTCTTGAGATGTTGCCTCAATATGTCCAAATATTGTTCTCTCATGATGCCAGCTATTTTGTGAAGAGCACAGGTCGCTCCTGCAGCAAGTCACTCCCACAACATGATGCTGCCACCCCCGTACATTACAGCAGGGAGCTGTGCCTGGTGTTCCCAGGCTTGCAAGCTTCCCCACTCATTCTTCTGAATGTAATCTTATGTTTGTAATCTTCTGATATTGAGGCAAGTTGACAACATTTAGTGAATAAGTTTGGTAATCCAAACTGACCTTAGACAGCAGAAGTTCAGTCAGATTTTCTGTCAGACAGGCGACATGTACCTTGATCTCAGCCACGCACGCTGCAGGAAGGTCCTGCCCTCAGTTCTTCCGGTTTCTGGTTCCAAACAGCCAGACTTTCTGTCCTTGGTTTTTCTTTAGACTTTGGCAGCTTGCCTTTTTTTTAAACTCATTTTCAGTCCAGTACAGCTTTTGTTTTAAAATATTTGAAGAAAGGGAACAAAACAATGGGCCAGAATCAGATTTGCTTCACATAATAAATGTTTCTGTTCAAATCTGATGCATCATTTCAGAAACTGAATCCAGATATTTATGTTAAACCAGTAAATGTATTTTTTTCTCACAGGTTTAAATCTAAAATCTAAATTGTGCATCAAACTTAGTTTTTCTAAACTATCTTTGCTTCTAACCTTGTTGATATTTCTAGGAAGACAAACATCTTGTGGCAGTGCACAACAAAGTTTTGCACGACAGGAGGAATGAGTCGCCACATGCAGCAGGAACACACACATGTTCACGCTGCGTACCTGTGTGTGAAGAGGCTGCAGCAGACAGGCACACCTTCAAAATTTTATAAGCTTCCAGATGGTGCCGTAGAGCTCCTAATAACCGTCTTTAATGAGATAGGTCCAGTGTGTGTGTGTGTGTGTGTGTGTGTGTGTTCCTGTCTTGGCATCACAGTGAGAACCAGTTTCCCGATTTCACCATCAAATTGAGGACCGTTGGTACCAAAGTGAGGACATTTTGCTGGTCCTCACGACCTATTTTGCTAACGGTTAGGTTTAGGACTAAGGTGTGAATTGAGTTTAGGTTAAGGTTAGGGTTAGGCATGCACTGGTAATGGTTAGATTTAGGGTTATTGTCAGGGTTAGGGCATAGAAATGGTTGAAAATGACTGAAAATCAATGGAAGTCAATGGGAGTCAACACATGGTCCTCACTACATATAGCAAAACAAGAGTGTATGTGTGTGTGTGTTCCTGCGATCAAAGAAGCTGATTCATAAAGCAAGCAAATGTCAAGAGCCAGACGCAGCATCCATAATTCATAAAACACACATGAAATCAGTGACTGCCACAAAATGTTGGGTTCTTCTAAGAGAACGTCTGAAGGTATCACCAGATGCTGAGGTTTCACATTCTGTCTGAAGTGCATCATAGTGCTGCTAGAGTCAAGAACAAATACAAACATGTCTTATATTTTTAAAGTTTTAATTTGTAAATACATGAATTTGTGCAGAGTCATTGTTTGTAGTTCAGCTCCATCTTCTTCCAACCGTCTGTAATTCTTCCTAACCTTTAGAATAACTTCTGACCCAAATCCTGTCAGATGGGATCCATTCTCTGTGCTTGGAGTTCAACAGTTTCCTACCTTCTGCTTTTTGAGAACTGATCACAGCTTCTCAGTGGGGTTCATTTCTTGGTATTTTCTTTAACTGAGCTCCAAATCCTCCATGTCAGGACTCATGGTAGATCTCAGCTTTCAGAGAAGTCCAACCTTGCACTTTGTGAAGAATCTCTGCATCTCTGCTGCCCTTTGTGTCCATGAGTGTCCCTCAGTGTTTGTGCAGATGCACTCGCAAACAACCAGTTGCCAACACTGAGCAAGCTCTGCACCGGTAGCAACACAAGTCCATCCTGGAGTTTTCTGGACCCATCTGGATGTTCTGATGTCTTCTTCTCTTGGCTTAAAGTTTGTGATCATCTAGAATACTGTTTTTTTAGCCGCAATGTTCTCTCCAGCAGTTTTCAGAATCAGAATCAGAATCAGAATTCTTTATTTGTCATTGCTCCACATGGGTGCAACGAAATTTCCAAAAAAACCAGAACAAAACAGTGCAGGCAAGTAGTGCAAATTTAAAGAAAATAAATACAAAAAAAGTTTAAAAAAAGGGCTGTGCCGGTGGAAACAGATATATATAAATATATATATATATATATATATATATATTTATATATATATATATATATATACAGAATATTTACAGGTTATTGCACGTGAGGTAGCATAATGCAAAAGGAAAAATTGCAGGGTGTGAGGGGTCCCTGATGATGCTGCGGGCTCTCCTGAGGCAGCGGGTGGAGTAAATCTCCTCCAGGGTGGGGAGAGGGCAGCCAGTCAGTCTTTGAGCGGTGTTGATGACCCGTTGGAGCTGCTTCTTCTCTGCTGCAGTGCAGCTGGAGAACCACAGCGAGATGCCGCAGCTCAGCACCGACTCCACCGTGCAGCGGTAGAAGGACAGCAGCAGCTCTGGTCGTAGGTTGTTCTTCCTGAGAGTCCTCAGGAAGTACAGTCTCTGCTGCGCCTTCTTCAGGATCGCCGTGGAGTTAGAAGTCCACGTCAGGTCCTCGCTGATGTGGGTGCCCAAGAACCTGAAAACTGGCACCATCTCCACCCTGTCCCCGTTGATGATGATGGGCTGTGTGTCCTGTTTACACCTCCGAAAGTCAACGATGAGCTCCTTTGACTTGGAGGTGTTCAGAGTGAGATTATTGTCCATGCACCATGCTGACAGATGCTTCACGTCCGTCCTGTAAGCCGTCTCATCCCCTCCTGAGATGAGCCCCACCACCGTGGTGTCATCCGCGAACTTGATGATGCTGTTGCTGGGGTAGGAGGGGGTGCAGTCGTGGGTGTAGAGGGTGTAGAGCAGGGGGCTCAGCACACAGCCCTGTGGAGAACCCGTGTTGGTCCTCAATGGAGAGGACAGGTGGTGTCCTACTCTCACCCTCTGGGAGCGGTCTGTCAGAAAGTCCATAATCCAACTGCAGGTGCTGATGGGGAGACCCAGGTGTCCCAGTTTGCTCACCAGCCGGCTCGGGATTATGGTGTTGAACGCCGAGCTGAAGTCCAGGAAGAGCAGCCTCGCGTAGCTCCCTCGCTGCTCCACGTGGGTCAACGTGGTGTGCAGGGCGGTGGCGATGGCATCCTCCGTGGACCGGTTGGCCCTGTAGGCAAACTGGTGGGGGTCGAGTGTGGGGGACAGATGTGAAGTGATATGACCCCGTACCAGTTTCTCAAAGCACTTCATGACGATGGGTGTGAGTGCTACTGGCCGGTAAGATGTGATGTGAGACATGTGTGAGTCTGGATGTGAGACAAGTTTTCTACCTTTTCTGACTGTGACACGACTGCAAAGAACAGTACATTTTCCTTTTCTTGTATTTATTTTAATTGCTTTTTTCTCCAGTTTTATCTCGTATATAAAGTTGTTTGAAAAGTAGATTAAAATTATAAATAATTTAAAAAGCATTTTTTGCACATAAAATCTTATCTTTTTTCTCTTTTTTTTGGTCTTCCAGTTCTAGGGCCCCGAATGTAACCTTTAGCTCTTTAACATGAATTAATATACATCTGATCATTTTGCGCCCTGCGATGGACTGGCGACCTGTCCAGGGTGAACCCCGCCTCTCGCCCATAGACTGCTGGAGATAGGCACCAGCCCCCCGCGACCCACTATGGAATAAGCGCTAGAAAATGACTGACTGATCATTTTGCATAATTTCAAAACTGAAGCTGCTGAAGGAGTAAATGTTGACTTATGGGTCTGGTTCATGTTTGAAGCAGAGATTAGAGTGACATTATTTTTTCCTGGTTTAGGTAGCTGCAGTTAATGCAAAAGTTAAAAGTTGTTGACATTTCTAGGATGTGCTGGCCTGCTTATCCTAAATTTACATCAGATTACCATCGCTAATCCAGAAAAACTCCCAAAGGCCTCATTAACAAGTTTAAAATTCCTCAAGTCAACTTCTGAGTCACCCAGCTCATCTGTGAGCTGCAGTTTACAACCAGAGAGCATTCTGCATTGAAAATATGAAGACCCACATAAACACAGAAACTGGGCCAACCCATTGGCAGCAATTTCCCAATATAGGCCACTACAGTGTGCTGTGGGGAGAGCAGAGCGGTGATAGCTCCCAGTTTGATCCTTGCAATAGAGTCAAACTTATTTATGGAGGCATGTGACAGTGTCTCAGGAGGGATCCTACCAAATGTGAAAATTCATTTTCTATTAGAGCCAAAACACTAACATGAAACAAACCATTAAAGACAGATGGGGTCTGGAGGTGCTTCAGCAAAGGAAATACTTGAGATTTACTGTATGTTTAGAACATAAAACAGGACAATTAGAAAGTGGAAAACGTCTTTTAACAGATACAAAAAATTAAGGCGGCGGGCTGGAGGGTGGCGTGGAGGGGCTGCAGCGTGTGGGGTGGGGGGGTTGTGACGTCTATTTGGATGTGGGGTCACCGGCATTTGAATCAGCTGACCAGCGATGGTGGAGCTGAGCTGGTTAATGTTTCTCCCTGGGCTATCGTTGCAGTGGTGGTGACGTGGTGTGTTTGTGTCGTTCCGGAGGACATGGTTTGTCGGGCGAGTTTGTCCCATCTTGGTGTAGGGTCCGGGGTTCCGTTGTGGGCATGGTGCTCGGTGGTGTCTGCCCTGTTGCGCCTTACCGTCGCAACACCCTGTATGGTGGGGGGCAGGATGTAGGCGGGTGTGCTTGGAGTGGGGCTGTGTGTGGAGCTTGTGATGTGTGGGTGTGTCTTTGTCAGCTTTTCGGGGATGGAGCGCACCTGTCGGGGTGTGCCCCTGTGGGTAGGGGATTCATGGTGTTTGGGTTCGGGGGCATGTGTTCGATATCTGTGTCCTGGTTGGGGGTGGCCCTGTGGGGAAATTCATGTTGGGCTTTATGGAGGCTCTGGGCTCTTGGGTCTCTGGGTCTATGGCTGACTCTGCTCCGGCAGGGCCTGTGGACTTGTGGCTGCAGCTCCATGGGGCTTCTGTACTGTGGCTGCTGGGTGGTTCCCCTGGGACTCTCCCCTGCTGTTCTCTAGGCGGCAATGGTTGTACTGGGGTTCCTGTGCTCTGGGCCTTTGGATATCTGTGGCTCGGATATCCTCTGTATCTGTCCCGAGTCCAGGGGGGCGGGTCTGTGGCTCCTCACACTCACTATTGCATATTTTTATGGAGAAACCTTACATACACAAGCACGCTCGCACTCAGACCCACAGGTGTTTAGATTCAGGTGTTAACAGATACACAAATGTTCCATATTGAGCCGCAGTGTCATGAGGAGTTTGGAGGTAGGACTCAAATGCAGGATTGACTGGAGTTGATGAAAAGGTTTAATAGAAAAATAAACTTACAGCTAACCAGGCACGGGAACTCAGGCAGATGAAAAACATAAGCCGCATGAAAATCCAGGAAACAGACATGGAAGAACTCAGGACCAGACCAGGGCAAAAACACAGGGTCGGTAACGAGGTGTACACGGAGTGTTAAAAGAAGGAACCATCAAGGAAGAATGAAAACCAGAGAGCTTATAAACTGAGGGAAGTAAAGTGAGAACCAATGAACAGGGAGACAGGCTAATCAGGAGCAATATGACACAGGTGTGAACCAGGGCTGCAGGGAGACAGAGGGAGTGACTAATTGAACCTGATTAGCAAGGAAATTAACCGGGAGATGAGGAACTAAACAGAAGATAAACAAAAAGACACTATAGATAGTGTTATAGATAGACTATTTATTTATTATTTACCATGTTTAATGGTAATGTTCCTCAGAGTTAACTAGCTTTGAACTGTTTAACTCTATAATGATAGAAAAGAGTGGGAACCTGTAGTTACTGAACAGAAGTGGACCAAGAATAGAGCTTTGTTGGACTCCACAAGCAATACCGACTTGACTGATTCAACTAATTTAACCGAGAGGCAGATGCAGGAGGCCAATTGTTGCAGCAAAATGCAGGCAAACCTTTGTGTGTGCTGCTACTTCTGAAGCTCGACACAAAGGCAGATCTGCTAATAAAAGAGCTAGCTTCACCAGGCTAACAGTGTTTTTCTCTCACCTTTGAATGAAGGATTGGGCAAAAAAAGACCTGTTGTGCTGTTGGCTTTATTAAAGAAGAGGCCAGGGATGTCACAAAAGGTGGAACCTATCCTCTTCTACAGTGATGCGTTCCTGAAATGTTCTTAAATAATTTCTTTGTTCAAACAAAAAGTTTAAAATGTGTTTGAAATCAACATAAAGGCAGACGAGCATATCTGCAGAACACAGCAGATAAATGTAATAGGATGAGAATGAGAAACATTTATTGCCAAGAGTGCTTGATTACACGGGAAAGTTTTCACGGTCACTGAAGCCTCCAGAACTAACAGCCAACATCAAGATGACACAGAGATGAAAACTAATTAAAGTATGTACACACTGCGTTTACTCTGAGTTATATCACCAATGTGCCACAAAGTCAGAGAATAAATGTCAGAAACTGGTTCCTACAAATGACTGCATAAAGTACGGTACTGCAGGTTCAGTCCGAGGTTTATATCCACTTATCCTGAACATAAATATCAGATTTTTTAGTTATGGTATTCTTTTTTTTTTACAGGGTGTGACGATTATACAACATACAGCAGCCATGACCTTCACAAACAGGAACTGGTTATACAGGTTTGAATTTATTGTGGATTTTTCCTAATCCACAGACAGTCAAAACTACACACAGGTAGATCCGGTAGATCCCGAAAAAATAGAATACTAGGAGAAAGTGCAATATTTTCTGCCTGTCATCTCAGAAAGTAAAACTCATATATTATATAGAATCATTACACATAGAGTGATATATTCCAAGCCTTTGTTTCTTGTAATTTTGATGATTGTGGATTACAGATAATGAAAACCCCAAATTCAAGGTCTCAGAAAATTAGAATACTATGAAAAAGTTCATTATTGGACACTCATGGTGTCACGCCCTAAGCAGCTAATTAACCCCAAACACCTGCAAGGGTTTCCAGAGCCTTTAAATGGTCTCTCACTCTGGGTCATAGGTCACACAATCATGGGGAAGACTGCTGACTGGACAGATGTCCAGAAGAAAGTCATCGACACCCTTCAAAAGGAGGGGAAGCCACAAACAGTCATTGCTGAAGAGGTTTGTTGTTCACAGAGTTCTGTATCCAAGCATATTAACAGGAAATTGAGTGGAAGGAAGAAATGTGGTAGAAAAAGGTGCAACAGGGAGAACCGCAGCCTTGAGAGGATAGTCAAGAGAAATCCATTCAAGAATCTGGGCCAGCTTCACAACTGAGGCTGGAGTCGGTGCATCAAGAGCCACCACACACAGACGGATATTAGACATGGGCTACAAATGTCACATTCTTCGGGTCAAGCCACTCCTGAACCACATAAATCTTCAGAACCGCCTTACCTGGGCTAAGGAGAACCAGAACTAGACTGTTGCTCAATGGTCCAAAGTCCTGTTTTCAGATGAAAGTAAATTCTGCATTTCATTTGGAGATCAAGGTCCCAGAGTCTGGAGGAAGAGTGGAGAGGCCCAGAATCCACGTTACTTAAGTCCAGTGTGAAGTTTACACAGTCACTGATGGGTTGGGATGCCATGTCATCTGCTGGTTCTGGTTCACTGGGTTTTCTGAAGTCAACAGTCAATGCAGCCATCTACCTGGACATTGTAGAGCATTTCATGTTTCTTTCTGCTGACAAGCTGTATGGAGACGCTGATTTTAGGACCTGGTACCAGCCCACACTGCCACAGGTACCAAAAGCTGGTTCAGTTACTATGGTGTTCCTATTCTGGATTGGCCAGGAAACTCCCCTGACCAGAACCCCATAGAGAATCTAAAGGTTGTTGTCAAGAGGAAGAGGAGAAACCAGAACCAACAAGGCAGATGACCTGAAGGCAGCTATCAAAGCACTATGGGCTTCCTGAACACCTCAGCAGAACCACAGGCTGATCTCCTCCATGCCATGGAGCACTGATGCAGTAATTCATGCAAGAAGAGGACCAACCAAGTACTGAGTGCATAGAAATGAACATACTTTCAGAAGCCTGACATTTGTGCTTAAAACATCCTTTTTTGATTGGTCTACTGTGATATTCTAATTTTCTTTACTTGTAAGCAATAATCATCAAAATTACAAGAAACAAAAGCTTGAAATATTTTACTCTATGTGGAATGAATCTCACTGTTGCCTTGTAGCAAGTAGGTCCTGGGTTCGATTCCCGGCTGGGGGTCTTTCTGCATGGAGTTTGCATGTTCTCCCCGTGCATGCGTGGGTTCTCACCGGGTACTCCGGCTTCCTCCCACAGTCCAAAGACATGCCTGTTAGGTTAATTGGTCTCTCTAAATTGCCCTTAGATGTATAAATGTGTGTGTGCATGGTTGTTTGTGTGTTGCCCTGCGATGGACTGGTGACCTGTCCAGGGTGTACCCTGCCTCTCGCCCATAGACTGCTGGAGATAGGCACCAGCTCCCCCACGACCCACTATGGAAGAAGCGGTAGAAAATGACTGACTGACTGACTGGAATGAATCTCTATAAAATAACTGTTTCACTTTCTGACTGGCAAATATAAATATAAATATAAATACACCCACACGATATTCTTCTGTGAGTTTCTCTGGTATGTAGCCATCAATGAGGTTCTGGCAGGATATCTGACCACTCTTTTTGGCTGGTGCTTTTCTGGCACCAACCCAGTTTTTAATTACAGAACACACTTTTCTAACACTGTGGAGGTCATGGCTTTGGGAAGGTCTTTGGTGCAGCTGAATGTTGGCCTGCTATGTCCCACTCAAAAGAACATTTGATTTCAGGTAAAGTTGAGGAATTTGGTGGTGGTATTTCTTCCTCAGCTTCCTCCTCAGCTCAAGGATGGTGATGCTGCCATCACCATGCTTGACATCAGGTACTTTGTTCTTAGGTGACAAAGCTTTACTTTGACTCTTCCTTATATTATTCTTGTCATTGTGTTTGAACAGCTTAAGCTTTGTCTTGTATGACCATTAAACTTCTTGGTTTTTTCTTGTAAGAAGCTGCACACTTCAGTCCAACTTGTTTTGATTTTGTAGGAGGAGCTTCTTTTTTGGTCGGCACCTTCTCAGTCCATGTAGATGTTAAACTGGCTTCATGGTGGACACTGGTGTTCCAGAAGTTTCCAGCTAATGTTGGACTTGAGTCTTGGTGGTTCTTGGGTTGTTAGTGAACTTTTCAACCAATTTCCTTTCATTTGACGAGGACAGTCTGGGTCTTCTTCTGGACCTCTGCAATGTGGTGACACATGAAGAACTTGTAAAGTAATAAAATGCTGTCAAACATTTCCCCAACTTGTATAAATCTGCAGTTCTCCTTAGACCTTGGCTGAGCTTCTTCGACTTCCCCGTTGTTAGTCAGTCCTATGAGTGTTGTCAAACACACTAAATCGTTTTTCTGCTTTATTTAAGGGAAACTACCATCTACAATTACTATTGCTGGGCACAGCCATGAGAGGGAACAAGACTGAACTACACAGAGAACACAAAAAAGAATGGTAAAAACTCTTAATCCCAGAATGCACAGTTCCTCACAGCTGGAATCTCTGTGATGTCATAGAGCTACAAAACTCTGCTCACAGCAGCATTTCTTCCTGTTTGCCTGCAGCTCTCCACAGGCTGCACTGGGGAGGCCACATGCCTGAGCGTCTTGATCTTGCTGACTGAGTGAAAGACTGCATCTTCAAGGAAAACTTGGATCCAAAGTAATGTATGGTCTGCTATTTGTGTATCTGGTGAACAAACCTCGTCCAGAAACGAAACTGGCCACCTGAACCTGGCTGTCTGAGCCAAACATTCTCCAAGAAGAGATGGGTTGCCTGGCCACTTGCTCTGTCCAGACACATATCAATGAGTGGGGTTAGCACTGTGGTCCATGAGTAACATGAGTTTATTGCGTTTTAACTGTTTTCCCTTCTTCTCCTCTCACTAACCTGCATGAAACATCTCCGCATAGTCCCTATAAAGCTTGTGATGAAACAAGCTGAATATTGTTTATTTCAGGATGTTTTTGCTTTGTGTGTGCTTCTGAGCAGGCTATCCTCAGCTAATGTGAACCCAGCTCTAAGCTTTGAGGCTTGTTATTTGTTCTAGGTTGTGTTTTAAAGTTATGACAAACTCTATTTAATGGGTGGTTATAAACACTGATTGGCCATAATGCACCACCAGCACTCAATATGTATATTAATGGTAGTCAAATGTACATGTTTAACTTTGAAGAACTGGGGAACAAACTATAAGCTTTCCTTCGTTAGCTAAAACCGCTAACGGCTAATGCTAGTGCCGGGCAGGTCATATATTTACATCCCACTCAATCTAATGAGAGTCCATAAACGTTCCTCTCCACCATTTTATTAGCACATTACCTTATGTGTTGGCTTGTTAAAACGTTAAGATAAGTTGTCCAAAAGATTGATTTCTGATTCATATTGTTATTTAATAAAAAAATTAAATATTTCTATTTTTACTTAAATAATGGTAGCTAACATTAAGAATCAATGGTCCAAAAAGGTTGATTTCTAATTTAGAAGATTCTTTAAAATATATACATTCTTTTGATTTCGCATTGTGACTGGTTGTTTGGGGACATACCAGTTATTGTATTTAGTTAGTTCTAAACTTATTTGACCTCATTTCCAAGTTCCCTAAGATAAGCTTTGTTTCTTAAACATAAATATCCAAATTGTCATAGTTTTTTTCACAGATTTGACCCACATGCAGAATGACACTCAGGAGGCAGGAGAGAAGTTTAACGAGTTTATTTTGACAGGTAATGGATGTTGAACTGGAACCGGGATTGGAGGCACAGCACTGTACGGGAAAGGAGGACAGGTAAGTTCTCTGGAGACAAATGGGGTTACTGGGAACTGGAGCAAGATCTTTTACTGTCTGATGAACAGAGGTTGGCGTGGAGGAATGATGCGGAGCCTGGGAGGACTGAACAGATGCTGCTGCAGAAACGGTGAATAATCCAGGATGACGGCGAGTACTCTGCAGAGGTTTTAGTAAGTATAGGCAGTAGAATAATCCGGATCAATTTAACCGAGATGATTTTAGCTGGTGAGTCTTTGGTGAGCAATTGGTGGAGGGTGAGCAGGGTTCGCTTGTCTGGCGGAGTCGGTATTGAGCTGGAGATTGAACCAAACTAGGTTTCTTCTTTGGTCTGAATACTTAGGCTGAGGCAGGATCCAAAACAGATGACTTAGAGCCAGAGCTGATGGTCGCAAGAACGTGAGACCAGGACTTGAGGATTCCTAGGAAGGAGCACAAAAAAGGAACTTTAACTTTAACTCTATGCTGAGAATATAAGGCTTGGCCATTAGGAGGTACCATAGAGGTTAACACTCAGGCACTGGAGTGCTGACAGCTCCACCTTCTTATACTCCTCCAGGTTGATGGAAATGCGGAACACCTGTTACCCTCCACACAAGAGGATCTTGGCGGCATCTAGTGGTGAGTAATTGTTAGCAGCAGGTAAAAAACAACACTGAAAACTCCCGGACTCCGACACAAATTAAACTATCATATTATTGCATCATTTTTATTGTTTCCCTTGTTCCTTTATCCGTTCGTAATTCATTAGTTTTCATTATTCGTTCTTTTGGTTTGGTAGCTTTAGTTGAGCCGTTCTATCCTAGTAAAGAGTTTAACTGAAATATGTTTAACTTAAAGTTGAATTGTGTTTGTTAATAAATTCTTATATTTTGTAAAGAAGCTGTTATTTATTTCATATTTGTGCAGAGTTTGGTGTACAGTAATGCCAGTGCTCGAATCACTCTTTCATCTATTGTTCTAATGCCACCTCCATATTGGTCTGGTATTCCCAGGACATTACTTGGCAGAGCAAATGGTTACTTAAATATTACAAAACATAGGCATCCTGGTTGCACAACAGCTCCTACACACATAAATATTGGTATTAGTGGTACTTAAAGGTAGCCCATATGTGGGATTGCTAGCTGAGCCTCTAATCCTGGATGTAACATCACCATGTCTTCTGCCAGTTTGTTTGCCATCTTGCTAGTCCATCACTCCATTTAATCAGTTACTGTTATGGCTAGTTAACATTCAAAATCAATCATCCAAAATGTTTTTGATTTTAGGAACATTATTTTATTAAAACAGTGTTTTATTTTCCCTTCTGTTTTGCATTGTGAACTGTTTGAACACCTAGGAAATGTTATCTCTGTTATCTTTTAAAGCTAATTTGGGCTCATTCCTCTAAACAAACCTTGGTTTTTAAACATACATATTCACACTGAACTGTGACATCACTGCATTATTTTATTGTTTATTGGTTTTGGTTTATTCTTTGGTTTATTTGTTCCTTTTTACAATTTTTTTCCTTATAATTTATTCGTTTTTCTTATTCTTTTCATCTTCACTTGGTAGTTTAGTTGAATGTTACTGGCCAAGTTAAAGAGTTTGTTGACTTAAATATTTTACCTGGAAGCTGAAGTAGTTGTTTGTGTTTATTCTGCTTATGTGTGCAGGTCTTGCTGTTAGCATGAATTCACTCATTCATCTATTGTTGTATAATACCACACCTAACCAGGCAGGTATTCACAGAACAATAGCTGACAGATGCTGAGAGCTGATTGGCTGTTCATTTCTGATAATCAGGTGGTGACTTGACTTGGTCATTTTGATTAAAATTACAAACCCTATGATTATTGCGAACAGGTGGAAAACTGATTTTACCACCTCAGAAGAAGGTATCCTTGGAAACCCCAGTGTTGTGTTTCTGCCTCATTTTCCTGAACAACTTGACTGCACTGTTCTGTTTATTGGTTGTTTCTACTCTCTTTACAATCCCACAGCTGTCCACAAACACCAGATATTTGTTTTTCCAACACATATTATGCTGACATATTCGCTTAATATAACAAAAGCTTTCACAAATTAGGAAGGTCTTCTCCACCTTCAAGGAAGGTTTTTTTCCACCCACAACGCATGAAGACTACACTGATCTTCATATATTGACGACACTTTGCCAGCTTCCTATGAGCAGTGTACACTCTCACATATTTTAATGAAAAGTCAGAGCATAGAGTGTGAAAGTGTGTGAGCACAGTGTACATTCTGGCTTTCAGCAGAGGTGCAGTGACATTTTCCTGAGCTGACAGAACAGCCCAAGTGAGCACTTTCATGGTTGTGACTTGACAGTGTGGCTGCCGCAGGTCTGCTCTGACCTCTGCGGAGACACCTCCAGCACTATTAGCCGCACCATTTTTGTCTCAGCCTGCTTCATCTGGACCACCAGAACCAGTGCATTCATCCAAAACATTTGGAGGAAAACAGTTAACCTCCGAGAATGCCTTTTAACATGTTTTCACCATGCCAGTGTTGTTTGCAGCTTGCAGACAATAAAAAAACTGTTTGGTTTAACTTTGCTTAAAACTGACTAATAATGTAAAGAATATGCTGATTATTTATTAATATTATGTCCTCTAATAGGTTTTCATTATGAGCTGCCCTGAGTTCAGCACCATTAATTTTACCAAGTCACCATTCAGTTTACCATCAAGTCAGACCAGCATCCCCACAGTATGACGCTGCCACCGCCATGCATTAATGTGTGGCTGTATTGATGGATAGATGGATGGATGGATGGAAGGGTGGATGCTTGATTAGATGTTAGATGGTTTTTCTGAAGTGACGAAACTCTTAATGTAAATTTAAACCAGTCAAAATGTATGGGCTCCACTCATGTCATCTTGTCATGGCTCCTCACCTCTACCTGTTCCTCCATCAGCCATTCCTCTCCCCCATTAGTGATTTTTGTGTCTTTTTTAATCTTTAGGACATTTAAATGATTTTTTTAACTGGTAGCTGATTAAATTGGCAGAGTTGTAATGAGATGCTGTTTCACTGCAGCATGAGTCGCCATCTGCCTCCATCTGCTCTTCTATTCCTGAACATCTACTTACTCATACAACCTTGGACATAAAAACCCACATGCACACGCACGGACACCCACACCCCACTACAAACACTGGGCTATATATAAGGAAAGCAGTAAATAGAAACACAGCACCTCGTCCAGCAGGTAGGAGGCCTTTCTGATCGGATCTATGCAGTTCCTCCTTACAGATGATATCAGACTTAGAGGGAGGAAAACAAGGTGACCAAAATGCTCATGACCTCCGTGTTTCTCTGCTTTCCTTCAGCTCATGTTGGTGACTGTCCACCTTGCAGGACTTCAGTTTTCATGTTTCTAAGTTTACATTTAAATATGTTGATTTAAAGCAGTTTTTAATTATCTTCTGTATTCTTGCAGATTATTAAA
This sequence comes from Crenichthys baileyi, assembly GCA_036173005.1. NCBI lineage: Eukaryota > Metazoa > Chordata > Actinopteri > Cyprinodontiformes > Goodeidae > Crenichthys > Crenichthys baileyi. The sequence continues at coordinate 154,379 of JAHHUM010001197.1, forward strand.
AGCATATTTAGACTTCTCGCATTGTCCCGTTCACACGCTGATTCGCAGATCAGGGACCGGTGATGGGACCAAGTCATTGTTTTGCAAATAAGCCTCAAGTCTTTCCACCCAAACACATGAAACTCCAAAGTTAAGTCCAAAGTCAAGTCGTGCAATTCCTGAGTCAAGTCCACGTTACATTTTGAGTGTTAACAAGTGATTTAATTCATGATGATTCATGATAATTCATACTTTTGAGGTTTATTTTTAAAAGCTGTTTTTGTTTTGTAGAGTTGAAAGAACATCAGGAAATCTGTGTTGACGTTGCTTTCCAAAGTAAATATTAGATGAATCCAGGAGAAAATAATGAGCAAACTGATCCATGTATCATAATGAGGGTTTTTGTTGGACCAATATGTGGGGAAGAACTCCTGAAGCTCGAGGTTTGCAGTTAAGACGAGTCTTTATTGTCCATGTCAGGACACAGACAGGGTAGCAAGAACGCAGCAGGAAGCACACATACACAAGATCACACATAAGGAACCAGCGGGGAACAACGGAAACAAACGGGCTTAAATACAAAACCGAACAGCAGGGGGAACCAATGACAAACGTGACAAGGCAATCAGGGGAAAACACAGAACAGGTGTGGGCTTGGGGTGCAGGGAGACAGAAACCAAAAGACTAGACCAGGTAATAAAAAAAAACGCAAGCAGGTATGACACCATGATGATAAAAAACAGTTCAAACCTGCTCATGATGCGCTGGATCTATTTCCTAACACAGACCCCCACACGTGTTCTTGTGTTTGACATGAAGAAGAGGTGGATATATTAAAACATGTATTATCTTTTTTGTTTTTTATTGAATTTATTCATATTTTCCATTATAACTATGTCATTACCAGGTGCTCTCCATGTTAGAGCATTTTGTGCTGGATCCATCACACAACACAAAGGCCACAAATTAATGGTAGCTCTGGCATCTCGTTCCCAATGTAAATGCAGCCACTGGCAGCCCTCGTGTCACTGTCTCCAGGTTTGCAATTCAGGATTGGTTCTAAGACACTTGCTGGAAGTGCCTTAACGTTTTTACAGAGTTATACTGCCTATGCTTTGTTTGGGTGATGCTGTGCACAGCTTCTATCTTTCTTTTTTCTCATTCAAACTTTACATGGACTGAAAGGGAGCACCTCTCCATCACCATCGGCATCGTAGGTTGCAGAAGAAAAGCAGGTAAACACGGAGGATGCAGCACACAGTTTGCAGCAACAGGAGAAGGAAGCAGTGGGCTGGACACCAGGCGTGGTCCGTTGTACCACAGCTTCTGTTTGGTGGGGGATTTTCATGTCCAATGGTTCAAGTCCGGGTGAAGTCACAAGTCTTCTATGATTATAATTGGGTGTGAAGTCGTTAAATTTGTGACTTGAGTCTGACCCGAGTCTGAGTGACATGACTTGAGTCCACACCTCTGTTAATGACGAAATAAAACTATACCCGAAGGAACATAAAAATCCTGAATAAACCCAAACTAGAGGATAAATGGGAACAGCAACTGGGAAAAATGATCCAGGCATGGACGGGATGTACCAGACCTCTAAAATCAACAGGAAATAAAAGCAAAAAGGAGAGTTGGTGAAAAAGTAAGTAAACCCCTTTCCACTTACACAAAATTTAGGACAGGTAAGAGCAGCCAGATGGGTGCTGATCAAAAGCAGTGATTATCTGATCACCAGGGTGCCGCTCTGGCACACACCTGTGTTTTACCACAAAGCCAAGGTGGAAAGATATCAGCAATAACCTTAGAGAGGTGATTGCATCCTGGGAAGGGTTATGAGGTCAAATCCAAACTATTTGAAGTCCATCATTCTGCGGAAAATAAGTTCAATACCAAGAGGACAATATCTAAGACGGCTGCTAACCTTCTCAGGAGTGAACATTCAGCCCAAACGTCCGAGGCTTAAACAAATACATCTAAAGAGACATAAATGCAGCAGTTTACTCAGTGGACTGTACTCTGAAATTCTCAGTTAAATCTACTTTAACCCTGTTCTGAGCAGTAGCAGCAGTAGTAGGCAGCTGTTTGAAGCAAGTAGGATATTGACTGCTTATTGCTACTCTACAGTTAAACAGAATGAACACAGTTTCAACAATAACAATACTTTCATTCTGCTCATGTAAGATATCAGTAAACTAATATTTGCTCCAATATTTGTGTTTAAAGTTAGTTCTCAATAATTTTAATTTATGTGCTTGTAAAATGTGTATTTTCAAGTCACAAAACCTATTTAAACACAATTTAAATGTTTGAGGTGAAGATCAGTGGTGACTGAAAGTTTATTGGAACAGAAAATGTTCGGTTTAAACATAAAGAGTATCAGCTTGTACGTCTCTCCTCACCTGTTTCAGCGTTTCAGGTTTCGATCTCAAACTCACTTATTGCAGGTTTACATAATTTAAGTTGGAAGGTTTCTTCAGATTAACAGTTACTAATAAAAGCTCCTATGACTGAACTTAACAAAGCTTGTTGTTGAACTACAGCACCTCCAAGGTCCGTCTCCCTCTGATTCATCCGCTGTAAATATCAGGATATATTTTATAAGATGGTTTTCAGTATTTATCTGCGATTGAACTTAGAAAAAGGAAGAAAAGAGTTTAGTTGTGGTTTTAATTGCTTTGATGCCTGAATTCCCTCCAATGTATGGAAACTCTGTGATGTTCACTGTGGCAGTGAGCCATTAGAGGCCAGAGTTAACTAGGAGCAATAAATCAATGATTCTATCACACGGCAGGTCTGAGGAAACGGCCGACCAAATGGCTGCATTCAGAGCAGGAGAAGACGAGTGTTAGAATAAGATAATGAAACATCAGAGACCTCGTTGTTTTTATTCCACTTCTTTCTGCTATTCTTTCAAAACACTCAATAACTTTTGTTCTTTTCTCCTTTCAAGAGGTTCGTAGTTGGAGAACGAAAGAAGTCAGTTGAGTAACACTGAGCTCGGTTACCATGGTTATAGTCCTGCAATTGTCTTGTTTACTGGTTTATGTCAGAAAATAATCATTTAAATCTCCTCTCAGAGAATGAATCAAGATATGATTGTAGTGATATTAAGCTACATTAAACTATATTAAACCAATCAGTCTCATATTCTATCAACATGAGTATGAAGGATGTGTTATTTACCTTCCCACTGAGCGACCTCTATCACACATTTAAAGACAAAACAGGAATGTTTGGCATGTTTTCTATAGTTTTGAGGGTTGAAATCTATTCAATTCAATTCAATTCAGTTTATTTATATAGCGCCAATTCACAACACATGTCGTCTCAAGGCACTTCACAAAAGTCAGGTACATTGTTATAATTCTGGCACGTCTGCTCTACCCTGTCTCTATGGCTGCAATCAGCAGATAAGATGCACCTGGTGACTGCTGCAGTGCTGTGCAATCTGTGGCATTCCAAGCACCTGTGTCTTCCCTGATATATACTGACTCTGACAAGCAGACGGTGCCAGATTTCTGAAAGCCATCGTGTGAGTAGATATCCAGCGTTCCTTCCTGACTGAATGTTGTTTTGACCTTGCCTTGCCTCTTGGATTTCTGCCTCTGCCTGCCCCTTGTCGGACTGTTTGGATTTTGGTTTTGACCCTGTTTCCTGCATCTGATTTATGCCTCTGCCTGCCCCTTAACTGACGTCTCTTGTTCCGATCATTGACCCTGTTTCTGTCCCTGGATTATTGAATCAGCCTAGCCCTTGGATTATTCAGCCAAAAGTCACCTGTCTCTCTCACCTGCGCTGTGGAGATCCCTGCCTTCTACCCACTGAGGTTTCCCCTCTGGGTTTCAAGTTTAACCCAAGACAAGAACAGGTTAGTGACTTTTCTGCTCCTTGCAAGATTTGGAGAAACTACAAGTCACTAATCCTTCTTTGTGCTTCAGTGATTCCTGGAAGCTGTTTGGAGTTTAACCTGAGTGACGTTTTCCTGTGGCTGAATAAACTTTTTAATCTTTCAGTTCTGTGTCTGGCTGAATCTTGGGTCCGCCTTTTTCTAATTCGTAATAGTACATACATTCCAATTAGTCCTAATCATTGAACAGTGCAGTCAGATTCAGTAATTTATTCAAATTGGATAAAAAGTTTTTCTATCTAAGGAAACCCAGCAGATTGCATCCAGTCAGTGACTTGCAGCATTCACTCCTCCTGGATGAGCATGTAGAGACAGTGGACAGTCACTGGTGTTGACTTTGCAGCAATCCCTCATACTGAGCATGCATGTAGCGACAGTGGAGAGGAAAAACTCCCTTTAACAGGAAGAAACCTCCAGCAGAACCAGGCTCAGTGTGAGCGGCCATCTGCCACGACCGACTGGGGGTTAGAGAGAACAGAGCAGAGACACAAAGAGAACAAAGAAGCACTGATCCAGGAGTACTTTCTATGGGAAGGAAAAGTAAATGTTAATGGATGTAGCTCCTTTAGTCGTTTCACCTAGAAAGAAGGAACAGATAAACTCTGAGCCAGTTTTCAAGGTTAGAGTCTGAAGAGAGCACATAGAGTTAGTTACAGTAGAAGCTCAGTCAGTAGCTATGTCTAGGAGAGAGAAAGGGTTAAACACTGAAAGACAGGGCCATGTGGATCATTGGTAGAGGGTGAGCATTAAGTTGTTGTCAGCAGAAGCTTGGAGGATTCCCCTCTCCAGAAAGGTGTTACAGGTAGACACAGAGTCAGGCCAGGTGTAGCTTCTAGGAAGAGAAAAGAGAGAACAAAGTTAAAAGCTGAAATAACAGCAAATAATGCAAAATTGAAGAGTAGTGTGAGAATGTAGCGAAGAGGGTGAAAGTGGTCATTATGTCCTCCAGCAGCCTAAGCCTATAGCAGCATAACTACAGAGATAGTTCAGGATAACCTAAGCCACTCTAACTATAAGCTTTATCAAAAAGGAAAGTTTTAAGCCTAGCCTTATTCAGAATCATTGCAAAGATAATTTCACAGCTATAAATTAGAAAAACATCAACAATAGCTAATCACTAATGAAATCAACTAAACTTATTGTTCAAATATCTATTCACTAATTATTAATCGGGCTAAAGAAACACACAAAAACATAGATACTTCACTATTTCTACTCTACAACAGCAGATTAAAGAAATATATTATTGGATGTTCTGAATACTACTGATTAAAATATTTGAGTTAGTAGGAGTTTATGAGGTTCTCTAAGAAGTGTGAAAGGTTTTACAGCAGTGGTGCCCAAGCCCAGTCCTGCCGAGCTGCTATCCTACAGCTTTGAATGCTCTTGTCTGAATCCTCTTGATCTGAATCCTCTTGTCAACATTCAGTCATTCAGCTCTGCAGATGCCTCGTAACGACCCATTTATCTGACCCAGGTATGTCGAAGAGGGGATTCACCTACAAGCTTCAGGATGGGAGCTCTACAACACTGGAGTAAGTCTGGAGTGCAGCTAATGGGGATCCAAATAAAGAGAAAAAGAAATCATTTCTAAGGGAATTTTGAACTGTAGTTGATTACAGCTTTAGGATCATGATGGAGATCATATTTTGTGTTTCTTTTGAGCTGCATTGCCTTTTGCAAAAGGGGGTTTTCATTATTTAAACTGTCTTTTAAATTTTTTATGATTAACCATATTGAGGCACACTGTCCTGCATGTTTTAGATGTGTCCTTGCTGCAACACATCAGAATTAAATGACTCCTCAGTATACCAGACTTAGAAGAACCCTCACCATGACAAATCAGAGAAGGTTTAAATCTTAATCTCTGTGAAATACTAAAAACTGTATTTCATGCTTTTGTTGTAATATAGCAAAAAGTTTAAAACATTTTAGTACTGTAAGTTAAAATATTCTAAATGTCCACATTTATCTGGTTATCTAGGCTATAAAATATCACATTAAACATGTTATAGTTGGTTATTTCTTCAAACTCTATGCCATATATCAGCACAAAATTGGGAGTATGAAGACAGGAGCGTGTAGGTCCGTGAATGTTTTGGGTTAAGCCAATTCAATATAAGATTGCATTAAAGGCTAACGCTCTCAATGTCTTCATGAACACATAACAACATCAGTGTTTAAACCTCACTATAATGTCTCAATGAGCATTTAAAACTAAATGAGGAAAGACATCTGAGATTTAATCAGAACAATGTAGAGTAAGGTCCAGCTGAGCAATGGAAATTGACAAACAGAAGCAGTTTTTTTGCTTTGCAGTTTGGATGAGGGCTGGTAAGAGTAAGATATTCCAATAAATTATAACTATTAACTGTCCAAGCACTGACCAATAAATCTAAAAAAAATCCCCCTGGAATGACATTGGCCACCCCAGTTGTGATAAGCTGTTGTTTAACGATGAAACTCTGTAATCTGTATAAGGGAGAATTCGTCGTGCAGAAGGTTTGCAGCAGGTTTTGATCCTGCTGGTGAGTTGAAGTAATTTATTCAGTCTTTAATCTGGAAGTCCGATGGTGTCTGTCAATTATGTTATCTAATATGTTCGCTTTGAAACGGATGCAAACCGTCTATATGTATATTACAACCTTGCATCCATGTGGTATTTTAGCTCCCATGCAGACTCCAGCTGGCTGCATTCCACCTGTGAGAGACCCACTGCACCCATGGCAAGCGAAGCCTTTATTTAGCATTTTATGACTATGTTAAGCTACGTTCTGAAGGCAGGACTGTGATGCAGTTTTCGAGCTTGCCACTAGGGCCACGGCCGGTTTGTGAGTAATGTTAAAACAGATGTCAACAAAGCAGCGAGAATCATCAGAAGCCGAGTTTGGAAGCACATGAGTGTGCGTCCATAAGACTGGTGGGTTGTCTAAACTGTTAATTACTTTGTTAATTAGGTTTGTTGTTCTGGACATTTTCTGTTAGCTCATTTTACTTAAAATATATTAGAAAGTTTTTACCTTGAGTTGGTCATTTTTATTTTATTAAGTTGCATTTTTCTAACCTTTTCTCCACATTATAAATGATTAAGGAAATGATTAAACGGTATATTTCATTTGTTACCAAATATAGTTCGGGCTATAAATAAAGGCCTTTAGGCCAATTAGTTAGGCTTACAATACAGTTTGTGGCTGTACTATTTTATGTAATCTACTCATATGGGAAGTTGTGATTACAATGAATTATACACAAATGTTTTATTTGTGTATTCAGTTTTGTAGAACCACAAACACCCATACCTGGAACCTGAACCTGGTAATTAAATAAACGCTTAAACATCACCTGGCCTGATCATTGACTTGGAGGTCATACAGGCATTTAACCAGTGCAGGCACTGCGATGACCACCATAGTAAACTGGTCATTAATCTTCGAAATCACCATTGCAGTTAATGCATTCAGTTATGTTCAGAACCTTGCTTATCAAACACTGAATGAACATCCATTTAAGTTTATTTTAACGTTTCCACGGTGCTGGAAACTGTTCTGGAGATGCAAGGATTATCCTGGATGCTCTGAAAAGGAGAAATAAATATCTGGGCCCATCAGAGACTCTCTTCTGGGATTTTTTTGATGTCCAGGGCTTCTACATGTAGGCTGTGAAACCTTAAATGCTGGAAAGTGTTCTGGAAAACTTTAAATGCGTAGACAAATAATCATAGTTTTTTTTTTGTACTTCCTATTGATGTTACAGCATCACAGCATTTTTTTAAAGTCAGTCATTGGTTTTGATTTTGGTGTGCCAACCCAAGATTTTTAATGGCCCCATGTGGCCCCCTCTGTGAAAAGTTTTTGGGGGTGCCACTGGCTTTAAGAAAAAGATGGCCAGCCTTTGTTTATTAGTTTGTTTACTTTATAGCATCCCACAATGCAACACACCTTCACACCACAAATGAACTGCTCTAGAGTTTGTTTGGAACCATACAGAGACCACCTCCTCCAAACCGTCTCTGTACTGATTCTTTTGGTCCGGACCCTAGTGCGACTGCAGTGTTCACCTCTTCACAAACAAACCAAATTTTCTTCCAACAGAATACACACCTCAGGTGTGAAAACACCCCAAAACTCAGTTATTTTCCAGACTGTGTAGGAACTCTTCAAGTGTCAGGGTGAGACAGGAAAATGGGATTTGGCGAAAGATTAGAGTTGGTGGAGGGGGGTTAATTCCACAGTGGATGTGAATCTTCTCTGCTTTATTTCAGGCCTGTAGGGTGACTGTTCTGTAGGAATATTTAATGGTCTAATAAATCACTAAAGACTCTCCCGTCTCTGTATTTAAACTAACACTAAGGCGCTCAGAGGAGGTGTAATTTTCAGGAACTGGAGCTGACAGATTTTGAGGAAGTGCTCTGTTCAGAATCTCTGTGGTGCACAGTAACAAGTCCTGATGTAAAGCTCCCCCTCTGCAGCCTTGTGTGCTGAATTCATCTGAATGCTTAACTTCTCTTGTGAAGTCATCATATCAAACTGTTTGGCTGGAAGTGCTGTTTAAAAGGGGCTGTGAGGTGAAGGATGGTGTGCTGCGAATGAGCGTATCACTGGGTCTAATGGAGCCTGAAGACCCTCCTGCCAGCTGAGAGACGCTGAAATCAGGCAGAGCTTTTACTGCACGGCTCCCTTTCACACCAGGCCTCCCCATCATGGCAAGAAGTCCAAAATCACAAAGAAACAGAAATAACTCACCAAGATGAATTTAAGTGGAGCAACACCTAGCTGGGGACGTATTTGAGATTTCAAAGGTGAAACTTTGCTAAAAAGCTGATTATATCTGTGATCTTAGGTTAAAAGAAATGTACCTTTGAAAGAGTGATATTTAAATAAATTATGTTTAAAAAAGAAATAAAGATGTAATATATTTAATTGACTGAAAAATAAACTATAAACTGATAAAACTGATAAAATATCTCTTAGAGTTTGTTTTGGAACTAAAATTGTGAAAGTCTTCCAGCACCTCCTGCACAAACAGTCTGTATATCCTGACTCCAGGATTTTATCATCCACTATATGTCACTAATGGAAGAGTGCAGTGGTATGAAATGCTCCTTAATGGACAGCAGGCAAGCAGCAGGGCAGATACTACAGCCTTTTACAGAAACTGAGTGGTGGGTGGAAGGCTACAGTGATAGCCGGCTGTTAGATAAGTTAAAGTTCACAGTTTTATTCCCAGATGCTGCAGTGAAACCACAAATGCTTTGAGTATAAGCTCCCCACAGAATGCTGGTAATAACACAAGTTGGACAATGTTGTTGCAAGTCTTGCATATGTTGCATGAAGTCATTTAAATACCACTCCATAAACATATGTTTCTTATGCTGACAGTTACAATATTTCCATGGAGAGTCAAAGCCCAATGTAAGTACTATAGTGAAATATATTCTATTACCAATGCAGAGGGAAAACGGTTCAAGGGGAGTTTGCACTTGTTGAAAAAGCAAAAATCAAGAGTAATAAAAACTCCCTGCTGTGGAGGTATAGTGAATGCATCATGACTTTAAACACAAACAGGAGAGGTCTCTGTCTTTATGTGAACTACTGCTTTAGTTAGAAAATATCAAATCTAAGTTTTCAAAAGTGGTAGATTGTTAGTTGCTTTTTTTCTCAGAATCTGAGTCAATCAGGCCTTCAGGGACCCAAATATGTGTTGTCAAACACGAAGTGATTTGTTTTTCATCTATTTCTACTTTAAGACACATTAAAATGTTTGTGGCAGTAAGGTGCTTTGCAAAAGGAGTCACACTCTCTGAGGTTTATGTGATAGGGCAACGTAAAGTGCTGCAAGTGTGATGCGTCTTAAAAGTCCACTGTAATGTAATCTCTGTGTAAATACAGCTGTTCTGTTTCTGGCTTCTGAGGTTTGTTAGAGAACATTGGTGAACAACCAGCATCATGAAGACCAAGGAACACAGCAGACAGGTCAGGGAGGAAGCTATGGAGAAGGTTAAAGAACGATTAGGTTCTAAAACAACATCTCAACCGCTGAACATCTCCCAGAGTTCTGTTCAATCCATCATCTGAACATGGAGAGAGGATGGACTACCTGCAGACCTACCAAAACATGGACGTCCACCTAAACTGACAGGCTGGAGAAGAAGAGCATTGATCAGAGAAGCAGCCAGGAAGACCACGGTGGCTCTGGAGGAGCTGCAGAGATCCACAGCTTAGGTGAAGACTTTTTTGTTCTCTTCTGCTCTCGATGGGGTCAGACGCTTTTCCACTCTCTCCTTGATCCTCCCCCATTTTTTGCCCTGCTTCAGCTTTTTGTCTATATTTTTCTTAGAGCCTCTATTCGCACATCCTCCTAATTTGTTCATTATGGATTTGGTCACCTGGTCTCTCAACGCAATCGATCAAATTTTCTCGATGGGAAGACAGGGTAAAGGGGAACCCTCTTGTCCAGACGGGACGTTCTTCTCCGGATACACAATGGATTCCTGGCAGCAGTGGAAGATTGTGTGCCTGACAACAATGTCAGTCGAGAACGTGGAAGATTTGTACATAATCGGATTTCTGATAACAGGATTTCTGCTTTTTGAAGTTGGCGGCTACCTGGCTTATCGAAAGATGTGTAAAACATCGGCAGCTGTTCAAAGCACTCCAAAGCTGCCTGGGATGTTTGAGGGGATCTTTAGAGCTCTCAGCACTCAGACTGATATGGGAAGAGAGCAGAATCGCAAGCTGGACGTTTATTGTACTCAAAGGTGATATGATTTAATCTTGGAGAAAGTTGTTTGCTCAAGATCTACGGAAAGTACCAGAAATTTGGCTATTTAGATTTGAAATTGAGAATGCCAGCAAGACTTTAAAGGCAGGCGGAAAATCACAGCCGGCCTGAACCAAAACATTTATTGTTTGTCTAATTCAGGCGCCCCGATATGGGCTTCACAGGCTTCTTATTAAAACATTTCTCCTGGATGTTCTGCAAGGACAATGCCACCTTCGGCAGTGTTGACAATCTAATTCTTTGCACACATGATCATACTTAAATATTGGCACCCTCACGAGTCCACCATGCCCCTGTGAAATCTTTGCTTATGTGTGTTGCTTTCCCATGCTGAGGTTTTTTTTAATGTCTCAGACTGTATCCTGTTAAGGATAAAGTGTGAAATATGATTTTTTTTCCTTATTTGTTTTACCTAAATGTGGATTTAATTTTTTCTCCTATTCATAGATTTTTAGATTTCCCAGAAGGATTACCAGTGAAAGCAAAGTATTACAAGTAAAAAAAAAAAATTGAACAAAAGCTGTTTTTACACCAGTGACTCAGCTTCCCCTCCTTGAACCGCCACCTTAACGTGGTGGAGGGGTTTGAGTGTTCAAATGATCCTAGAGGCTATGTTGTCTGGGGCTTAAATCCCCCTGGTAGGGTCTCCCATGGCAAATAGGTTCTAGGTGATGGGTCAGACAAAGAGCGGTTCAAGAATCCTTCATGAGGACCATTAAATTGAGGCACGTGATGTCGCCCGGTACGGCGGAGCCGGGGTCCCACCCTGGAGCCAGGCCTGGGGTCGGGACTCGCCCGAGAGCGCCTGGTGGCCGGGTTGCTCCTTGCAGGACCCGGCCGGGCCAAGCCCGAATGAGAGACGCGAGGCCATCCCCCAGTGGGCCAACTACCTGCAGGGGGAACCGTGAGGGACCGGTGCAAAGAGGATTGGGTGGCGGAGGAAGGTGGAGACCTCAGCGGCCCGATCCCCGGATGCTTAGGCTGGCTCTAGGGGCGTGGAATGTTACCTCGCTGGGGGGGAAGGAGCCTGAGCTTGTGCGGGAGGTTGAGAGATATCAACTAGAAATAGTCGGGCTCGCCTCCACGCACAGCGTGGGCTCTGGAACCCATCTCCTTGAGAGGGGCTGGACTCTCTTCTACTCTGGAGTGGCCCACGGGGAGAGGCGGCGGGCTGGGGTGTGTTTGCTTGTTGCCCCCCAGCTCAGCCGTCTCGTGTTGGGGTTTACCCCGGTGGATGAGAGGGTCGCATCCCTGCGCCTTCGGGTCGGGGATAGGTCTCTGACTGTCGTTTCGGCCTATGGGCCGAGCAGTATTGCGGAGTATCCGGCCTTCTTGGTGTCCCTGTCGGGGGTGCTGGATAGTGCCCCTCCCGGGGACTCCATTATTCTGCTGGGGGACTTCAACGCCCACGTGGGGAAACGACAGTGACACCTGGAGAGGCGTGATCGGGAGGAATGGCCTCCCCGATCTGAATCCGAGTGGTGTTTGTTATTGGACTTCTGTGCTAGTCACAGATTGTCCATAATGAACACCATGTTCAAGCATAAGGGTGTCCATCAGTGCACTTGACACCAGGACACCCTAGGCAGGAGGTCAATGATCGACTTTTTTCTCGTATCATCAGACCTTCAGCAATCCCTCATACTGAGCATGCATGTAGCAACAGTGGAGAGGAAAAACTCCCTTTTAACAGGAAGAAACCTCCAGCAGAACCAGAACCAGGCTCAGTGTGAGCGGCCATCTGCCACGACTGACTGGGGGTTAGAGACAGCAGAGCAGAGACGCAAAGAGAACAAAGAAGCACCAAGAGTACTTTCTATGGGAAGGAAAAGTAAATGATGAGCTATTTACAAAATGGGTCCAAGAATGTTCTTTTTAGGTAGCTTGGTAATCTTTTCCAACCAAATCTCATCAATAGATCATAGATATAAACACATAGATACTGCCTTGCGTGCTGCTGCTCACCATAGCCATGCCCTATGTCCCTTTGTTTAATTGTTCATCTCCTGGAAGTGTGGAAGAGTGCAGGCTTACTACGGAGCTAAAAGCAATTAACACAAAACTCAGAGTGTTCTCTCTTCCCAGCATTCAAGGGGGGAACTTTATTTCTTACAACGCACAAAACATCTTCATCAAATATTCCAGAAGTTCCCCACCCTCAGTTCTTACAGGGCGTTTTTTATACAGATACAAAGCATTGGTGTGTATGGGGTCCTCTTGACCAATTGAAATCATCATACTCATTTATGTAAAACTTTTGGCATCCACAACATTGATTCTCAATCACAGTTCTAGGAATACAATCCAGCAAAACATCTGCAGGAAATCAGACTCGTCTACATGACAGTTTGCACCATAACAATTTCATCACTTATCTGGACCGCTGAACTCTAATGTCAAAGCAACCTGGCAAGATTCAGGATATCATAATTCTTTCCAGCCTACAAGTTTGCTTCTACAATAACAAGTCCATCAGTCATTCAAGAACTTTTCCTCTTCACAAAATTCATTTTACATATGGTAAAAACAATAATAACACTGTAAATCTAACAAACAAAGCTTTAAGCTTCCACAGAAGCAACCCCTGAGGGAGCTGTTGCTGCCATTTACACATTTTATTCTTTGTGTCCTTAACATAAAATACTCCTGGACTAGGGCTTCTGCCTCCTTTCTGTCCTATAAGGCCCCAGTGCGTCACAACAGATGGCCATTTATCCCATGCCTGGTTCTGCTGGAGGTTTCTGTGATAAGAGAGTTGTTCCTCTCTACTGCCTTTAGATATTCATGTAGAGCTCTGGTTAGCAGATTAGCTTGAGTTAACCTGTGCCTCGAATAATTAAACATTCCCATTAACTGCCAATAAAAAAGCCAATTTGAGTTTTTAATTAAAAATGTGAAACTAATATTTCATATAGATTCATTGCAAACAGCGAGGCATACTTTATTTCTGTTCGCTCTGTTGATTCTGGCTTACAGCTAATGAAAAGCCTATACTCAGTGTGTCATAGGGGCAAACCAGGTGACTCTAGTGTGGGCAATTACGGAGGCAGAGTTCTAGTTAAACTGGTTTATTGATAAACAGGAAAATGCAACTGTCTGGCTCTGGGAGTTGCTGTTTGTATTTTGTGCCTGCAATTAACTTCGCCCCTAGGTGTCGCTTGTGTGCTGTTGGGTTTGGACAGGTGTTTTCCATCTTCTCGATCAAGCTGGGAGGTCTATAAGGAGCATGCTGCCAGCACTTCGACGCCTGAGTGTTTTGCCTCTGTGGTACATTCAACTGGCCAAGTTTATGATACCCATGTTTATTCTAAGCTTTGACTTATCAGTCTTGTCCTCACTTATTTTCCAGGTTCAGTTTTGGACCCAGTTCAGGAGTCTTGCAGGCAGATGATCTAGAAGAAATGTTAGTGCCTTCTTTGGGTTCACAGGTTCCAGGAAGCTGAAGGAGACTCTTGGGGAAGCACAGTGAAGTGCCTTCAGCCAAATGCGAACGCGGGCCCAGAACATGGAAGGAGAGAAACCAGGTCTGGGTCCTCAGAGTCCCTTTCCACTCTACAGAAGGAAAAGCAAATGTGAATAAAAAACAAGGTCACAGAGAATGAGAGACAGCGCTTAGTCTGCAGGTCTGATTACCACTCAGGTGTGTTATTAATTTGATACCTCCTTCAGGGTTCCTGCTGCTCAAGAAACTCCTCTTGATTAGTCCTGATGATCTTCAGCTGTGTGGCTGCACCTGCCTGTCGCCCCCTGCAGGAGGAGGTGAGAGAAACCACACAGCACAAACCTGCGCTCAGCGCCGTGGCAAGGCACAGAAGATTTGAATATTACGTTGGACCTTGGAAAAGGGGTTTTTAGTACAGAAATGTTCTGGTCATGTTAATGCTAAAAGACTGCTAAAAAGTCATCGCTAAAGCAACTGGCTGTATCCTTGCATATTATGGTTGTTTTTTTCCTTGTAGCAAGTAATGTAATTATTGAGAAATCATTGTAATATTTTTAATATTTCTGAGTCATATTGGTAAAGAAAAATAACTCTAGAGCTGGCAACAATTACGGAGATCTGGTTTGGGTTATTTTAATGGATTTATTACAAATGAGGTAGGGCCGAAGGGTGGTCTGGGTTTCAGGGTTTGGGCTGCTCGGCCCACTGGAGGAGAGACATGAATAAGCAAGGATGGAATAAGTGGAAAGGTTGCTGTAGTCTTCCCAGGAGGAGGTGAGTTAAGCTACAAGACCGTTTTATTGGGGAGGCTGTGACTAAGACGCACTCTGTTTTTCCAAGAGATCGTGTGCAGCGTGGGAGGGCGGACAGGCAGGTGAGCTGGAGGTAAGTAGCAGGTTGTTCATTCCAGAGGTCAGCAGATTCCTGGAAGGAGGCTCTCTATTGGATCCGTACGACCAACGTCCTCCGGACTGACCATAAACCGGGAGTAGGAGCTTGGGGAAGTAGTTACAATGCTTGGATCTGCAGAGGTTCACACTCTAGAAGAGCTAACAATCTGACGCCTCCTTCCAGGTTCCTGCTGCTTTGTATACTTCCTAATTACCCTTGATTTGATCCAGCTGCGGAGCTGCACCCATCTGTCAACACCCTGCAGAGATGGTGAAGAGAAAAACAGCACAACAGGAACACACACACACACACACAACCCCGTGGTATGACATCTTGATCTAATAGAGATTTTTACCAAAACATAGTTAAATTCTTTCAAACACCTCTGTATTCTGCATTTTTGAGAATTGCATGTAAACTGTTCCCATGTTGAGTGCTAGCACGTTAGCAATAGCAATTAACAAAACGGATCATTGACATTTAGTCCCTGATTCACTCCTCATTCCACCCAAAGCCATTCTTATCTAATTATTAAAACTAACCATTAACGATCAGCAAATAGCTCCTATTAGCATGTTGCATTGGGTATTAGCTTTAGTAATGTTCTTTGACTTTTTTAAAAACTGATCATTAAAGACTAGATGTTTACAAGAAGGGATTAAGAAATTGTTCTCTTTATAATTGTTGAAAATATAGAAGTGTTGCAGAACAATTATTTTACTCAAAGCTTCACCAGAATGTTAGCATTAGCAATAATTAGCATAAACCATTTGTTTCCTATTCATTCCTTAGACCAATTTCAGCTCAACCACTAGCTAATGATAACCTAATCATTAGCTAGTTAAGAAAACAGGATCACAAATTTTGGGTTACCTTGACTAATCGGTCACTGTTTAACAGAACAAAAGTACGGTTAGAAAAGGTAATTAGCAAAATGACTTAACAATTATTCCCTGTATTAGCATTTCATTGCTTGTTTATTCCTTTTCCAAACCAATCACTAAATAATAATTACTTAAACTTTAGCCGGATTAGTCGGATCAGGAACTGATCCTTAGGTTGAATTACCTAATCCTAATGTTAAAAACACTGTTGGTATTAGCATTTAAAATTAGCAATTAGTAAGTGATTTGTTCCTTGTCCATTTCAGCCCAAACATAATACAATTATTACCTAATCACTAGTTAATAAACAATATATTTCATTGTTTAGCATTAAGAAAGGTTAACCAACCATTTAGCAGCTTTTAGCAATTAGCATTAGCAATTAATTTTTAATTCTCCTCTCAGTTAAAACTGATAACTTATTAAAAACGTTTTATTTATCAAAATGTAAGAGCATGTTACCAACATTTCAGAATCAGAAACTACCTCTTGAAGCTCATCAACAGAATGCCAAGAGTGTGTGTAGCAGTAATCAAAGCAAAAGGTGGCTACTTTGAAGAACCTGGAATATAAGACATATTTTCAGTTGTTTCACACTTTTTTGTTCAGTATATCATTCCACATGTGTTAATTCATAGTTTTGATGCCTTCAGTGTGAAGCTACAATATTCATAGTCATGAAAATAAAGACAACTCTTTGAATGAGAAGGTGTGTCCAAACTCTTGGTCTGTACTGTATAAAAAGGGTGACTTTTAACACAACAGACCTCTCTACATTTGCATTTCTTGACTCAAAATGATGATGGTAATAAAAGCAGAGAATAGATGGTATCTTCAAGTCTTGTGTAAAGATAGACGGAATATAAGTCTGGCTCCACAAACCGAGCCTGTAGACTGCAGCTCGAGCTTCAGGTGAGGAAGGAGAAAATCCATCAGCAGCTTCCCACACAGAGAGACCAGGACTGGAATAAAATTTAATCTGACTGAAGACCAAAAGAAAGGGCCTCAGAAGCTGTGCACCAGTTCAGCTTCCAATAATATTTTAAAGAGGACCAGAGAGAAAGACAGGCTTTTAAAATCTCGAATATATATATGTTGCTATTAGCTTTTTAAAGTAAATTTCTCCTTGGGGTAACAAAGAAAGAAACAGAATTTAATGCAGGACATTAGACTCAAAAAGACCTATCTGAGCCACACTAAAGTAGCAGAAAACAGCTCAGTTTTCTTCAATGAAAGCCTCACTGGTTCCTAAAATACATTTAAAATTCCCATTTAAACAATTAAACCAGTTACAGAACTGTTTAGACAAACCTTAAACTTCTGATGGTACTGCACAGACACTACTATTTTCATGCCTCAGATGAGCAGAACCAGCTTCCGGCCGGGTTACAAAATGTAAACACGCTTTCTAAACATTTTAAAATAAAGTCAAAGCTTAGTAGTTGTATGAGTAATTTTATTCTGTATATTGTATATTAGTATGTAGGAGACATGGCTAACGTGTGGATGAAGGTGCTTTAGGACAACAAATGATATTTTTGCCCACATACAAAATGCTGTGTTGAAGAAAACAGAACACACCTGGTGGTGGCAGTATCAGTACTTTGTTGCTATTTCCATAAAGCCATTTTTTCCTTCCTATTTATTTTAGTAACTCCATCACTAAGTTAAACACATCATACAGATTAATCACACACAGAGTGTGTTTTAAGTCTTTATTTCTGTTAATTATGATGATTTTCCACTTTCAGCTGATGAACAAAACAACATTTAAGGTTAGAGGTTATTACGTCAGACCAATAAAAATCATTTTAAAATAGAAATATAAGTTAAATCAAAAGTAGGTTTAATACCTGCATAAAAGTTTGTCTGTTTTAACAGTCAGTTAGATATGTATAGTTTATCTCTTTATCAGTTTGTGGACGGTTCACATCATTTTTGCAAGCAGCTTAATCAGACTCCACCTGTTGAGACTCTGAGCATCTTTTTGCCAATATGTTTTAGGCTGATGTAAATTGATTTGTAGTTATCCACAGGAAGATACTAATGCAGTTAAAAATCTGATTTGTGTTCTTCATCCGATCCATCAGATTGTTTCATTGTTTCCAAACACACTAAAATTACATAAAGGTTTATTTTTCACATTTAACAGATTCAAGAAGTTTGATTTATTTATAAATACAGATAAATCTATTTGTCATTGTGCTGTCAAACAGCACAAATAAATACATTATCTAGGTCAGCATGTATTAAATCTTGCATCAAAAAATGTGTCACAGCTCACCGGAAAGATCTTAAATGATCGAGACCAAGTGGTGTGGGCTGGATCATTTCCCTACCAGCAGGAAAAGGTCTATTCAGAGATTAAGTTTCTGTTTTAAAGACACGACTCAACTCTCGCATCACAGTAAAACCAAGACTGAAGCTGGAACACACCTAAGCAGTTGCCATGGTTTTAAGCATCTTCATAACTATTTCATCATTAATACATTTTGGCAAATTGGGGAAACCTTGCAGTCATGAAACAGTTGCACACTATTTTACATTTAACACGCATTTACATGTAAAACCAGATATTTTAATACAGTGTTTAAAAGGACTGAATTGTTTAGAAATATAAATGCAGATATTTACATCCATTTTATTGGTTTGTAATAGAATCACCTTTTAAACTGTGAGACTTGGGTCAAACATTTTGGGTTTCCTTCCACAAGCTTCTCCTCCCTTTGTTTTCCAGATGTCCTGTCTTTGTATTTCAGGAATACCATATAAAAGCTGATTGAACTACATGTGCCAGGGTAGGTATGTTCTACAAATGGATATCTGGAGATTCTAATTGTGTCTGGTGGATATTTTTGATATTTTGATTTCTATTTTTCAACAATGTCAGACAAGGAAGCAATGTGTTGCCTTAAAATACATCCACAAGTGTGCCTCTACTTAACTGAATTTATGTGAAATAACCAATGAGAAGCTTACAAAGCCACGATAACATCATCTGGACCAGTCCAAAATGTCTCAAGACAGAGTAAACTCAGTGGGTTTAAAGATCTTTCTCTCTCTGTTCTGCATTTACAAAAAAAAAAGAAATAATCTTGGTAATCCTAACAGATCAAAAACAACAAGAACCTTATTCTAATTTGATGAATGTAAAGATCTGGTGTCAGCTATTTCTATGTGCAATTTGGAGGTGTGCGCGTTGCTCTGCTCCTTGAAGCCTTATTCCATGTGGGAGCCCAACAGATGAGCTAATTTTTTGCAGGGGGCTTGGGAACAGCTGGGATGATTGTGGATTGTTTTATTTCAGCCACTCGGTGAGATCCTGTTTCTTGATGCTCACAGCAGCCCCATTGCCAAAAGCATCTTGTCTGCCACTGTCATGGTGCGGTTTTGGTGTGGACCAAAGTGCAGTCAAGGGCTTGGATGCAGCATTTCAAAGCAGTCTTCAGCTTTATTCAAAAATGTCAAAAACGTAACAAAAACACACTGCAGGTACTGACCAGCGTCTGAATCCAAAAAAACTTACAAATTTGTGACACTGCACGAACACTGACATGACGAGGGAAGCGAGTGTGAGCGAACAGGCAGAGCAGGGTGTGAACAAAAAGAGGAACCAGCAAAGAACAGTGAAACCAAACCAACTAATATACAGGGAGGCGTGAGAGGAGAACAAAGGGCAGATAATCAAAGAGACACAGAACAGGTGTGGCAAGGAGACAGGGAGGCTGAAGGGACAGGTGGAACTGATTAACCAATACAGAGAAACAAAGACCTAAGCAGAACAATAGACTGAACCAAAACATAAGAAATCTAGAATAACCAAGAGGTAAAGGAAACAGAGGAACTGGAAGGAACAGAAGAATAACAAGAACCTAAGGCCTAAGCAAAAGGAAACCATAAAGAAACCCTGGCTACAAGTAAACAAACAAACACTGAAATAAAACACAGAAAGGGAATAACGACGAGGAGGAACAGAAAACAAGAAACATCTAGCAAAACAAAACCCAAAACCACAAACAAAGTCCAAAATGTCTCATCCTGACAGCCACACTGTCAGTAGTATGAGTGACATGAGGTAGAGGTCAGTACACGCTGGTGCCTTCAGGCCTCACGTCAGGGATGCCAGTGCTGCTACCAGAAACCACCTCAGGACTTGGAATGCATGTACCTGACTTTTGTGAAGTGCTTTGAGACGACATGTGTTGTGAATTGGCGCTATATAAATAAACTGAATTGAATTGACTTTAATCTTCTGCCTCCAGGAAAAGGATCTGCTTAAGATTTGTGGATGATCAGAAAAGATGGGGAATTTTCACTCTCTATAAGGCGTAACGGGGATAAAAATGTGTTCCTGATGAAGCTAACGAGATCCTGCAACGACCATCCACATTCTAGATGATTTTTAAAGTGATTCTTAGTCTTAGGGAAAGCTTGGAGAAGTTATCTGTTTTCAGTTTCCTCTGCTTTCAGAGCCAGGCTTTCATAACATGGTGTGAAAGTTTCTGTAGGAAAAGGACACCATGAATTACCTGCAACATGAATGGGAGAAACATTTATTTATATTTATATTTATTTATATTTATATTGCTATATTTATACTGTTTAATTTTTTGAGTACTGTATTGCACCGACTAGGCCAAAACAAATTCCTTGTATGTCCAAAAACATGCTTGGCAATAAAGTTTTTCTGATTCTGGTTTTATTACCTGCACATCTAACATTTATTAAGGCTCCAGAAGCTCGGGCATATTCAGCTTCGTCTCTGTGTTTTATGGTTCTCAGGTAACACCACAGATCACCTCTGATGAAGACAGCCTCTGTCTCATTTTTTCCGCTGATTTGGGCCTGGGTTTCTAAAGCAGAATGTTGAAAAGGCCAAACTCCTCAGCAGGTCTCCAGAGGATAAGGCCCAGACAGGCGCCAGAATTTGTTCCTGCTTTTAAAGGTGGCCACCCTGCACTTTAGAGTCCAATTCCAAAGCTATGAATCTCAAATAGGCTTGGAGGAAAATCTCACTACTCAGAGGTCTTATACCCACACACACACGTCAGGATCGCAAACAGCTTCACTAAGTGATTCCACTGAAGTGTGGTGACTGTTTAGTCTGTGTCAGTGTCACAGCTTTACGGTCAGCAGGCTTCCAGGATTCATCGCTCAGAAGGCGGCCATTACACGGGCCTCAGGTTCCTGCCTGGCTGAAAGTCGGCTTTTAGGCTTAACGATTAAAAAAGTAATTCTCCTGCTCTTTACCATGGGGAACTTCATGCTTTTGAAGACCTACAGTGCCCCAACAAAGTGTTTGCATCCTTTTTTTTTTTCGCATTAAAATTTTCAGGTTAAACAATTGAAATTTTATTCATAACGAGGAAAAACCTATTCAAACCAATGTGAAAATATAATTTATCAAATCTTTGGGTTCAGTTTCATTAGACAAGACCTGATTACTGCCTGACCCATACAATCAGAAAATCAGTTAAACAGGACCTGTATGACAACATGAAGTAGGTAAAAGGATCTGAATAAGGCTGTTTGCACACTAGGCGATTATCAAACTGAAAACGACTCCCCAAGGTTGAATAAATCGTGCACAGAGGCAGCTAATATCAGTTTTTGTTTAATTTCAGCCAGGAGCTGCATTGGTACCACTCAGACTTTATAAATTTGAAATAATCTATTTATAGTATCTGTTCCCTTAAAGGAATCTTCTACTTTTGAGGGGTTTTTCTCACACTTAAACGTTTCTTATCATCAAACTATTTTACATGACAGGCATATAATCTGAGTAAAAAAAAGAGCAGTTTTAAATTAATCAACCTGGCCCTGTGTCAAAAAAGTAATAATTCTTGTTAGAACATGGATGAACTGTAATTAACCTCAGGATTCATTCAGTTTCAGCAGCCACATAGAGGCCTGATTTTTGTCTGATCTTATTTAAACAGTTATTCAGGAGTTAATAAATATTACTTGATTATGAATAAATTCAATTATTGATTCTTTTGTAAAAGTGTTGATTAATCCGTCTATCGTCTATACAACTCAGGGCCAGTGTCCTGCAACTCCTAGGTGCCTCTGCTTCAGTGCACCTGAATCAAATGATTAGGTAATTAGCCGGAGTCTGTACAACTGTCATAATGCGTTTTTCTTGTGGTGGACCAGAGGCAGACAAGTGTGGAGAAGACAGAGTGGGATCAAAAAACTCGTCTTTATTTTAGAGTTCACTCACTTGCAGGTGAGGAGCAGAGGTACAGAATCCAGAGCACAGGTATCCTCAAAAAACTGAAACAATAAGATCTGGAGCAGGGCGAGTATCCAAAGGCACGACAAAATACATGGGAGAGACATAACAAAACCGCGGGGAACGAAGGACAAAGACAAACTTAAATACAGACGAAGGTGGACAAGAAACAATAGGGCAGGTAATCAGGGAAAACAGACACAGGTGTGGATCAGGCGTGCAGCAAGACAGAGGGGGAGGTGAACCAGATGAGGAGCCAGACAAGACAAACAGTAAACAAACCCAAGAGACCAGTAAACTATGATAATAATAATAAAGAAACCATTCTAAGTAAATAGGGAAGCCACACTAAGGGAACGAGGGCGAGAGGAGAACACACTGGGAGGGAGAAGGAAACCAGAACAGTCAGGAAAACAAAAAATAACCAAACATGAATACAAACCAAAAACGAGAAACCTCTAGCTAGGGTAAACAAAAACCCAAAAACCCAAAACAAAGTCCAAAATGTCACATCCTGACAACAACTTGTTCAAGCTGGACTCTGGACAGCTTGTTCAGGAGGCAGTTAAGCCATATTGATTCAGGTGTGTTGGGCCAGGGATGCAGCTAAAGGTTGCAGGACACTGGCCCTGGAGGACAGGTGTTTAAAACCTGCTTTCCCCGTGGCTGGCTGGTTCCTATCTCTAGTGGTCATTGGGTGAGAGGCGGGGCCCTGTGATGGACAGGCCACTCCATTAAAGGACATTAACCATGCACACACATCCATACCTTGGGGCAATTCAGTGAGACCAATTAACCCTTTATTTGCATGTTTTTAAAAATTTCCTGTAAATAGTCTGTTGTTGTTTTTTGGCATAAATATACATTCACATGTTCATTTTCTTTGATTATTATTGTCAGTTGCATATTTCTTTTATTTGGAGTTTGCTTTTTATTTGCTGTACTGTATTATTTTTCCAATGCTGTAAATTTGCCCTTACTGTACAGTCTCCCAATCTTATATACATTTTTTACCCTTGTGTGCAACAGCATGCTTCTATTTGCCTTTCAGTCTTCTGTTGGTACAGCTGAACTTCCCCACCGCGGGACAATAAAGAATATTTCTATTCTATTCTAACTGCTTTTGGACTGTAGGAGGAAGCCAGAGTACCCGCAGAGAACTCACAGATGCACAGGGAGAACATGCAAACTCAATGGAGAGAGACGCCAGACTGGGATTCAAACCCACCTTCTTGCTGCAAGCCAATACTGCCACCAACACTGTTATTTAATGTTAGCATTAAATTAAAAGCAATTACAGAGAAATATACAGAAATCTCTATTGTTCTTCTCCTGCTTATTGAGGACAGATAATGATTCAGCCCTGTTCTACTTCTCCCAATCAGTTCATCATTAAGGAACAGATTCTGTAAACATACAGAAACGATATTTTCTTTGCAGAGGCCTCAGGAACCTGATCCAGAAAGTGTTTCCAAACGATGTTCCTTACTTTACATTCAGGATCCAGACTCTGCAGTGTTCCAGTACTCTGCATCATCCTCGATGCTGACTTTACTAATCATCCTGCATCACTGAGCTGTTACTTGTGAGTCTAAAGAGGGAAAAATCTGAACCTGTTTACAGTACCTGGTTTTCTGTGTCATCGACTGATTTATTTTACACATGAACAGCTCATTGGGTGGAAATCAAGCAGTGCAAAATCATTTAGGAATTCAACCAGCTAATAATGTCTGCTGCGAGTCCAACAATTAGAAATCATTATTAATTTGCTGCCTCAGCAGCTCACTGCACAAACACTCTGAAAATAAGGCGATAAGGAGGAGATTATTCTTTTATTTTAAACTACTCTAATACACTCCGTTCTGATGCCACAGATATTTCACCTCCTTCCTTCCTTCCTTATTCAACCTTCCTAACAGCAGCAGAGGTTCAGTAAAAGTACCGAAGACAAGAACTTCAACAGTTCTACTCTGCAGTCTGAGTGAACCTTAGACCTTTTAAGGATCGGTGCTGGGTTATTCTGAGCTCAAACAAAACCGAAGGCAGGAATGCAGATGGATTTAGAACCAGTATTTTTTATTGCTGCAGACTGAACTTTATTAGGTTACCTTCAGGTCAGCAGTTTATAAATTTTAGAGAAATGTGGAGATTTTAGAAATTGCAATAGTTCAACTTTGTGAGACACTGAAGTGTAGAAGGTTTTGTTGGCTAAATGTAAAAAACTTTTAATTGTCTGAGGCTAAATTTTATGTTTTAAACACATTATAGGCTTTACTGACAAAGTTGTGCTAATTGTATTTCATGTCATAAAGTACTATAAAGTGTAAGTTTGTAAATATTACAAGTGCATTTTTGTTGCCTAAACGAAAAGTAGGTTCAATTTAGTTTTTGTAGTATAAAGTCCTACATAAGGTTTCATGTGAAAGTTGGCTGCATTTACCCATAATTCAGCCCGTTGTTCAGGTTCTTAGATGTTTGGGTTTCTTTTGTCTCTGTTTAATCATTTGCCTGTTGTCTATGTATTCTAGGTGTTGCCATATTAGTTAATTGCTTTGTGTTTAGTTTCGAAATTTCTTCTTGTGTTCTTTGTATATTTGGGGTATTTTTGTTAGATCTTTTCCCTGAGTTTGATAGTTTCTTTGGTTCTTAGTTCTACTCCCTTGGTCTCCCTGCTTTCCTTCTGCCTCAGCTGCTCCATGTTGTCGCCTGATCACACACACCTGCATTCTGCCTTCTCCACTCTTACCTCAGTTGGTCTCTCTATGGTCTCTCTAAGCAGGTACAGACGACGGATGAATGGACGGACAGAAGGACAGACTGACGGATGGAGCAGTGATATAAAACAAATCACTGTAAAATATACAGAACTATAACGATTTGAGAACAACTAGAAGGAGAAAAAATGCACTTCATCATCATCATCATCAACTTTTTTTATAAAACGCTTTAACACCAGCCACAGTTCAGTTTTATTCAATTCAGTTTTATTTATATGGTAGTTGAAACAAAGTTCTGAACATCAACTGAAATAACCAAGGTAAGCACACAATGTAAATAACCTCAATACAAACATAGTAAAAAACAAACAATAAAACAAATAAAATCAATACCTATAAAATCTGAGTCAAATCAAGTCCCAGTTGGGTTAAAGGCCAATGAGTAATAATATGTTTTTAAATGAGTTTTAAAAACATAATATTACTCAGACCATTCATAGGTGTGGAAACAGGTTTCTGGAGCTTTCTGTTACCGACTGCAACAACTGCTGCAGCACGCAGGAACTTCAACCTACAGCGAGACCCTGACTGTGACTGCTTTAAGCCAAACACTAACGCAACATTAAGGTATTTATCTCCCCTAAATAAACAGCTGCTCCACACTGTCCTCTGTCTCATTATATTTAATGCCAAACTGGGGAAAGTCATCCAAAAATGCTTTTTATAGAATTGCTGGATTAACCTGCATTGAGGGGATTTTTTTCCTGTAATATCCTGCATGAATGTGTGTTTTCAGTGAATTCACTGTACAGCATCCACCTCTCTGACAGAGAGAGAGAAGAACCTTTTGTTCCACCTCTACAGTCCCCAATTACAGTAATCTCCTTCCTGAGTTAATCCTGCTCCGTGGAACTTTGAAGTGGAGCGGTTCGGTGAACATCAAAGTTGTCTTCTCACTGCTCGGCTCATGGCAGTCTAAGAAACTCTGCAGGATATATAACGGGGGAGGACTGAGGAGGATGTGATGGATGGAAAAGCCTGAACAACACAAATATACCCTTCAGCGGACCATTAGAGGGGAAATCCACCTACAGCTCCGAAAGAATGCCTTTTCATTGAAGTTTGGTAGTTTTACAGAAGAACAGCAAATCCAGTCAAATAAAAAACACATCATATGGATTTTAAAGCTTGTGGCTTCGTAAAAGATTTTTAAATTAAATAAATTCATCCTTTATCTTTAGTTTTATCTGTGAATACATTTCACAGTGTTGTGAGAAAGTATTTACCCCTGAACTAATTTATTCATCTTCGTCACACTAAACTGTTTCAAACCAAACAAATTGTGTTTTTTTCCATGTGTCCTGTCTCGGCATTTCAGGCGTACCGTTGTATGTGTAGAAATAGGTGTGTTTGTGTCGAGTGGATGTATGTGAGCGAGTTTTCTCACCTGTAGGTGTACAGCTGTTAGAATGGCAGGAACGTTAGAAGGCCTAAAACACTCAGCACCCAAGAGCGGCAAAGAACAGGTGGACTGCAGCAGCGCCAGGCAGATGGTCAAAGGGCATCGCCCCAGGACAGCACAGGGGTGAGTCGTTAGTGAAGCCCAGGAGCAGCGGCTTCCAGGCCAAAGATTTTTAATACACAAAATGTTTTCAAATGGTGATTTAATTAAATCCTCAATTAATTGTGATGAATCACATTTCTGTAACACCAAAGGTGTCCATCCCACCATCTGGTTCATAATTGAATGGATTTCAGAAACATGCCGATGGTGGTTGGGGTGATCATTAGGAATCTGTCAGGGATAAATTACAACCTAAACACACAAAACATCCAACATTCACACTGTTTTATTAGTATGAGCAGAGAGGAAACTGTCAGCTGTTTTTTGTAGATTTAAACAACGCTATTTGAAGATCAGGGCCCTTCATGCCTGTTTAGACTCTTACTGAGAAGGTTTGCTATAATCAGTGTTGGACATGTTACTTTAAAAAAGTAATTACTAGTTATTAGCTATTAGTTATAGTTACTAGTTACCAAAAAGTAACCGAGTTAGTAACTGAGTTACTCCACTATAAAAGTAACCAGTTAACAGAGAAAGTAACTATTGCGTTACTTTTAAGTTTAAATATGTCCACGAATTTAGATATTGTTCTAAGGTTTCACAAGCCAGTTGCATAAAGTAGAATTACATAGAGTACTTACACCAAACTTTTAGTACTTTTAAACTTTTAATTTTTAGACCTCACATGTACGTTCTTGCCTTTTACCTCAAGGAGAATAAAGTAGTGTCTGTACTTCCACTTTGAAAACGCAATCTTTCCAGCATAGGCATGCATGAATAAAAACACATATGGCTAAATGTTTGATAGATTTAAAAAAAGAGTCTTTTTCTGCTACCAATTGTTGACTACAGGCAGATATTTTCTGCAACACCATCCACTGTTTAACAACAGAACTACAGCGGTTCAGCTGCGCCTGAAGCGCATGTAAAGCCAAGACTTGGAGAATTTAAATTAGAACACATGAATGCCATGTATGCCTGAGGTGAATACAGGAGGATCTTTCAGAGAAACAAATTACTGTCAATGTTTGTCTCTGAATGCAAGTAGAAAAAAGAAAATAAAAGCTCATTAAAAATGCAGACATGCAACTTTTAACTTCATTTCATTGTATTGCACAGCAGGCACATTGGGAATTTGATAAATGACAACAACGGTAATTATTTTGGCCATTTTGGAATGAAATCCCACAGTATGGCCCCTGTAACTGACAGAAGGGTAAATCCACACGGAGATACGTGTTCTTTAGACACCAGCTTAGAGAAACAGAATATATTCCTTATTAGTGAATGGACCACCCTGATAAAACTTTTCGAAAAATATTTTTGCGTAGAGCCACGTTGCTTTGGAAAGATATCTCTCTCCAAGAAAAATGAAACCCTTTGAAGAAGTTTGTTTCTGCTCACTGTCATCTTTGGCTAATATTAGAATCTGTTTGATAATTCAAAATATGTCGGGGTCACCTGTTGACAAGACATGAAGACACCTTCTACAGGTAGAGTGGATAAATCTTACCAGGTGAAGATGTGAGACACTGATATTGAACTCTAAGGTGCTTCAGCAAGTGTTATTTTTGAGGCCAACCAGGTTATTGGTCCTTTTCTATTTTTAATACCCCCCTTAACTTAGTTGCATCGTTCAGGATAAATGTCACAGTGGAGAAAGTTCTAAAATGACTTATGAGGGTCTCATATTTGATGTCACAAAACCTTGAATTTTGAAAGGGTGTCGACCTTCAGATCCTCTGCATTAACAGGATCAGCTGAGTTAGGAATGATCCTTTAATAATCATGCTGCCTCTATAGAAATAAAATCAAGAAGGCATTATTAACAGTTACAGCCTGAGGAGAAACAGACCACGGGTAAACCTGGATTCAGATCTTCCTCCCATTATGGCCAAGAAACCGGCAGCTTTTTCTTCACTTCTTTACCTCCATGTTTTCTGCAGTATTTTAAAGCATTTAATCATCTACTCCATCATCAGACCCTCACTGCTGGTCATGGTCACACTAATAACTATACCTACTTTGATTTATTATTCAAATTGAGCTTCCATTTGTCTTCAGGGCTTTTAGATGATTAATTAGAGTCCAACATGGGCAGCGCAGGGCCACTACACCTTCTCTGTACTAAATGAAAAAGGCCACAGTAAAAGACACAGTGAGGAAGATTTTCTCTATCTGCTTTTGTGAGAAAATCAATTTGTAGCTAAAACGTTTTCCAAGAAAAGAACCAAAATGTCATCCTCATTAGCTTTTAGTTTATTGACAGGTAGGCGGATGGTTTTTATGTTAAGACAATCAGACCTCCACAATGAGAAATAAAAGGCTTGTATGAACCTTGCATGTTTCAATTTTCTAAGAGTGAGCATGAGCTGGTCTCTGCTGCTGCTGAAACCTGAACTGACCGAGGAGGGAGGACAAAACAATGCAGAAATATGAATCTTATGGATAGCTCAGCTTTCTTGAAGTGGCTTTCTTCTAAAGAGGTTTTATGCACAGGTAATAATCAGCACAAAGTGAAGAATATTGGTAAAGTGGAAGGAATAAAAATTTCAAGTTTGTTGAGTGTATTCTGCCCCAATGATTTAATAACTCTCAAAGCTGCTGGCATTTTGGGGGTTTCTTCCTATCGGCTTTGTACAGACAGACTGAAATATTGCCAATTATTCTTTTTAAAACAGCTCAGTCTCAGTTAGATTGGATAATGACCATCAATTTTCAAGTTTTGCCACAAATTCTCATTTGGAATTGGGTATTGACTTTGACTAGGCCATTCTAAACCACCCCATTGCAGCTCTGGCTGTACTGAATGCAAATAAAATCCAGGTGATGTTTTTCATGAGAAAAAAATGAGAGTGCCTGCTTTTTTACCTTCAGTTATGTCCTTAGAAGCTTCCTCCATTGAGCTTGTGTCTGCCTACCGATATCTTGGTGTATTAATTGATGAAAACATTTTAAAGCTTACATAATCTTTTGAAGAAGCTGAGGCTGAAATAAGGCTTCATTTTTAGAATCAAGTGATGTTTTTCTTTTAGGAGCAGGAAATGTCTTGTTGCTTCCACCTTTTTGCCTCTTTTGGAGTATGACACGTTTGCTGTGTCTCCTGCATAGTTTATAGCAAACTGCAAACAGAACCTCTTAAGGTTTTCTTCTTTTCGCTCTTCAATAAAGGCTAGATTTGTGGAATGCATGACTAATATTTGTCTGTCAAAAGATCCTCCCAACTGAGCTGTGGATTTCTGTAGCTCCTCTAGAGTGACCGTAGGCCTCTTGGCTGCTTCCCTGATTAATGCTCTCCTGTCAGTTTAGGTGGACCTTCATGTATTGGTAGGTCTACAGGTGGTCCATCCTCTCTCCATGTCCGATGATGGATTGAACAGAGCTCTAGGAGATCTTCAAAGCTTGAGACGTTGTTGTAGAACCTAACCCTGCTTCAAATTTCTTCACAGCTTCCTCCCTGATCTGTCTGCTGTGTTACTTGGTCTCCATGATGCTGATTGGTCTCTAAACAACCTCAGAGGTCAGAAACAGAACAGCTGCAGTTAAACTGAGATTAAATCATACGCAGATGGAGTCCATTCGTTGATTAGGTGACGTCTGAAGTCGACTGGCTGCTCTAGACTGAAGTTCAGCTTATCAGAGTAAAAGGGGCTAAATAGTGTGATGAAGCAGAAACACATTTAATGTTGCAGAAGAACCACAGAACAACTGTGTTGTGAATGCTAAAACTTTTAGTCATGACTAATTCAGCTCCCACCTCTTGCTCAAAATACAAATATTGCCTGACATACGTGATTTTATAGCCAGAAAGTAAATATGACCTGGGAGTATAGTACCAGCACAAACATTTACCCTAAATAGTTTGTCAGCATAAGGTCAAACAGCCTGTAACTTAACACTGTGAAATATATATATATTTTTATAAGTTCAGCAGGAAAATATTTAATGCAGCAGATTTCTTCTTGCTGACTGAGCAAGAATTAGCTGCAGTAGATTTAGTCCACTTAGGGTCTATCTTTAACAGGTTTGCATGTACAAAACCACACACAAACCAGCTGATCTACAAACCAGGTGGTAATCGGATTGAGGGTAAAATCAGCGGAACAGCAGGCACTAACCTGTTAGCATTTTTGCCTTCATGAATATGCAAAACATATGATAATGACCCAAATTTCTATGTACGTAAATGTTTAATTTAAATTATTTGCAGGACAATTTTGTGGCATTATGTTTTAAAAAGTCAAGAGAGGCAAACCTTTAATAAATTAATTGACATTCATATTTGTCTTTTATATTGTTAATATTTGCAACACGGTTACCAAGCTGTATGCTCTCCTGTGGTTTTATCATCCCAGACACAGCGCTGAGCAGCTGCCCTGTGTGCGCACTGAAGGTCCGATGGCGGAGGTCGAGCGCCACTCTGGACACAGCTCTGCCCTCCTGCGCAGTAGCCTGTAATATTTTGATTAAAGGGCGAAGCAGGATGTAGTCCTCACTGGATCCGTCCGGACCACAAAAATAAAGCATCTGCTCACAGAACAAGTTCAAACTCAGCCTTCTGCATGCGCAATTACGCGCCAGCGCAAATGAACAGAGAGGGGAAATAATCTCGTCAGGGCAGAGGCTGAGATGACAAACCTGCTGATGTGAATAGTGATGACAAAAGTTAACAAACTGTAACGGTCCAAAAAAGCAGGAGCAGAACGTAACAGAAGGAAAAAAATCTGCAACTGGGTTCATAACAATGCAGCAACAACCTCTGCATGTTTCAAGCAACTCAGCAGAGAGGATCTGTTCGCTTTTCCTCTTGTTTCGCTGGAGGCAGTAGCAGCCAGCCAGTAGCACACGCAATTTCCTCATAGGGCGGTCTGCAGCTTGCACCAGTTGTTCTTTGCATGCGCAATGTTTGATGCGCATGCAGCACGCCCACTGATTGCACATGCAATTTGTACTTTAGCAATTTAGCGGCCCTTATTTGGAATCTTTAAAGATCAGGCCCTTTGTTGCCTGTTTGGTCATTTCAAAACTCAGATTGATAAGGTATTATCTTTATTTTTGTCACTTTTCGTCATTAATGTTTGCTTTTTTAAAAGATAAACCTAGTAGCCTAATCTTCAAGATGTAGTTTTCAGCCAAAAATTATGGTAATCCTGGAAAGTGTTTAAGAGGTAATGGAGTTTCATATTTCAATGTAAACGGTCTTACTGATGTCGGGAACATTGTTGCTGCAGCACGAAAGAATGATATGAAACTGAAAACCTATGAAATGAAAATCGTGCATGAAAACAATGAGAAAATAACACACAGGGTAAAACAGAAACATAGGTGCATGTTTTGTATTTCGTCTACTACAGATATGCTTTCCTAATCGATTTTAAAAGGGCAGAAAAAAATGTTTTCTTTCCACAGATTTCTTGATCAGGAAGCTGAGGAGAGATTCAGACATTTCAGGGAGCAGATTGAGGATTTATTAAAGGCAGGAAATCATTTGGACCTTTTATTGTTCAGTAGTTCAAACAAAATCTTTCATGCTGGAGTTAATTTGTGCTCATGGAGCCGCTGGGTGTTGATGTTAAGATAAGAGCTCTGTTAGAAGCCGGAGATGTGAGGGATTTGTGGAATGAAGATTGGATCGTTCAGGAACTGTGGACTTCTATTAATCAGCAGTGGATTTAGCAGATTTTTGCATTTGCTACATTAATTCAGTTCTCATAATTGCATCTGGTTTTCAGAAAAGGTTATTTGAAGATACTCTCCAAATACAGCCCAACAGGTCTGAGTCATTTCTAGTTGTATTTGGTGCAGTTTAGGGCAATATTATCCAAACAATTTAATCTGATCATTCAACTTTCATCATCATCAAAAGAAGCAAGGCCTTAAATGCTAAATATTCGCGTTGTGATGCTGTTTTGTAGAGAAGCAGGACCCAGGTGCAGATCAACATGTTGCATCAACATGGTTTATTAAATAATGACAGAGAACCTACAGGGAGGGAAAAGGAAAAACAAGACATGGAAGACAGAAAGAGTCTCGGACATGTAAACAGGGAGGATCCGGCGAAGAACAACGACCAACAGAGGACTCAAATACTCAGGGACGACTGGAGAATGGATGTCGGTGTGTTAATCAGAGGATGATGAGGAGCAGCTGAGGAAGGGAGACTAATTAGCACAGGGGAGTTGAATGGAGATACACAGAAACACTAGGGAGAATCTAACAGTGAGCATTTAAAAATTTCAAAGAACACAAGAATGAAACTAATCAATAAAACAATGAACTAAAATGGCAACAACTAGAGAAGATAAACAACGAGGAAAAAAGAAACGGAAACACAAAAGAAAGTCAAAAAAACTCAAACACCTAAGAATCATGACGACATCATGAAAATTCTCATTAACAGGATAAATTAAAATGAGCTACTTTGGAAAACGTGAAGAATCTCACTGTGATTATGGAGAACAGAGGGCTCAGCTTTATAATGACTCTCCTTGTTGTGGTATTTTCAGTCAGGATCCATCATTTAAAGTTTTTACAAGAAGCCAGACCAGCATTAATCACTTTAATCGTCATATAATTAACTATGTGTTTCAAACAGCAGGTGTCAAATAGCCCAGAAGATTGGATTTATTTAAAACACTACATGTAGCATAAATAATTATGGTCTATGTTAAACAGATCGTCTATTTTACATTACGTACAGCAGCAGTGATTCTTCAGTAATTTACAGACTAACCTCATTTTCTTCCCCACTGAGCAGCAGGCTGCTGTTGTATTAACGAAAGCCCAAACACATGAAGATGTCTCATGATTTTTTCCATGAATATCTGGAGAATATTTGAAATCTCTCCCGATCCTGTCAGTGACACCTTCTCCCCAAAAGGAGAGAAACAACAATCAGGACGGGAGATCCTTCATGGAGGCTCATTCACAGCTCAGCCATCTGCCTCGCTGGTCCAAGAAACACATTTTGTGTAGCTCGGTGAGGACGGAAGAGAAACGAGTTAATGAGAGTCACACACAGTTAACCCCACAGTGATGAGCTGCAATCAGCTGCCTCAGACCACATCACCTCTCTTCAGCTTGGAACAAATTAAATTTAAAGCTTCCAACAATCTGTTTGATTCTTCATACAGACATAATCACTTATTTTTAATTATGTCCCACCAGCTAATGAATGATATCCACAATAACATCAGCAGGCAAAGAAACCATTTTGACCACTACGTACGAGACTGCTTGGTTTACCGCCCTTTCACCTACAATGCTTGACCACAGTTCTCTGCATTTTCCCCTCCAGCCACACACTTCCATGTATTTTAGGTGAGAGACCAACACAAACTAGTGCATCAACGTAAAAGCGGAGGTAAAATGATCTATGATATTGAAAGTTTGGCAGAAACCAGAATCTGAAAAGTGTGGCATGCATTTGTGTTCATTTCCCCTAAACTGCGGTTGCAGCTGCAACTTCTGTCCTTTTGTCTTCGCAAAACAGCTCAAGCTAAGTCAAGTTGAATGAAGAGCGTCGGTGAGTTTTCAAGTCTTGCTACAGATTCTTAGTTGAATTTAGGCCTGGACTTTGACTAGGCCATTTTAACACATGAATCTGCTCTGATCTAAATGTCTAGGGTGGTTGTCCTGCTGGAAGGTGAACCTCCACCCCAGTCTCAAGTCCTTGCCAGCCTCTAGCACGATGTCTTCAAAGAATTTTCCTGTATTTAACTCCATCCATTTTCTTATTACCTCTGACCAGCTTCCATGTCCCTGCTTAAGAAAAGTGTTCCCGCAGCATTATTCTGCCACCACGTTTTACTGTAGGGATGGTGTTCACTGTGGTGTGCTGTGTACAATGCTTGGAACTGAAAATAAAACTGATGGCATGACCTAGTTCCTCATTCATTTAGTTAATAATCATTTGACCACTTGTAACCACTGAAATTAGGTGGGTCAGTTCTGGAAAAAAGAGGTAAACCCAAATAGTGACATGATGGCAAAATTAACATAACCCTGTGCAACAGAACACTGTAGATTCCACACCCTTGATCCCAACACACACACTACTCAGAACAGGAGCACATCAACAGTGACACACATATTTCAAAGTCGTAACTGGATGTTCCACTAAATTCTCTTGACGTCCTAGCATTTAGACCCATTTAACTCATCTATTACAAATATCACCATCAACAGAAATGTAAGAGACACAGTCCCCAGGCTTAGTTTTAGGTCACACAGTTTTACAGCTAAATGTTTGTTTCCCGCATGATCTGTGGCTAACTGTCAACAGGACCTCTAATAGCTTTCTTCTTGCCACTCTTCCATAAAGTTCAGATTTGTACATGACCAATAACTGTCCTGTAAACAGATTCTACCGTCTGAGCTGTGGATCCCTGCAGCTCCTCCAGAGTTACCACGGGGCTCTTGCTGCTTCCCTGATTAATGCTCTCCTGTCAGGTTAGGTGGCATCCATGTCTTGGTAGGTCTACAGGTGGCCCATCCTCTCTCCATCTTCAGATGATGGATTGAACAGAGCTCTAGGAGATGTTCAAAGCTTGAGACGTTGTTGTGGAACCTAACCCTGCTTCAAACTTCTCCACAACCTTCTCCCTGACCGGTCTGCTGTGTTCTTTGGTCTTCATGATGCTGGTTGTTCTCTGATGTTCTCTAACAATCAGTTAATTTTTATCAGGGCTATCAGAGAAAAGGGAGCTCAATAAATACTCAGATTTCAGATTTTCCTTAGTAATAAAATATTAAACCCAATAATCCTTCACCTTCCACTGCACAATATAGAGAATATCATCAGTTTCAAGCTATTATAGTGTGAAGAATACTGAAAACTAGTTTTCCACATGTTTATATAATAACATTAGTGAATGAGAATTTGAACAGTTGTTTTGTTAACTTGAGAGAAGTGAGATCAGTTTGGAGCTTTGTGAGGAGCTTTATTTTCACCTCCAGCCTTTTCTCCCTGGCCCTAAAAGAGACACACAGTTTTGTGCCTGATGGCTGTGAAAAGAACAATCTTTATACATATTCTTACACAAAACTGTGTTTCGGTGCAGCTGCTCACATAACGTATCTCTGAGAAATCACAAGGCAGACCGAGCCTGAATTATCCAAACAGCTCCTCTCTGGGCGAAGCGCTGATTTACTGCAGCAGGAAGAAGAAGAAAGAAAACAGTGCAATGCATTTTTTTAGATTAAAACTCTTCTGGAGTTTTGTTGATTAATTGTTTAAAAATGAAAGATTTATTCCTCGTCATGTATGATGGCCTGCATAATGTTTAATGTAAAACAAAGAGCAGGAAGCTGAAGTGCAGTCTGTGGTTTAAGCTGCTCATCTCCCCAGTGAGGAGCTGCCAGAGTTTATCTTTCTGTTTCCAGGCAGAGTTGAGCGCTGCATTCCTGCATCAGGGTGAAGAATTAGAGACATTAAGCTGTGAAAATACATCTGAAAACTGATCTCTGTTCCGAATATCAATATCAATATCCGAATATCAATATCATAATTTCAATTCACACAGAAACTCTAAAGACACACATCTATGGCAGAGGACAATGCTGACATAAAATGCCAAATGTGAAGAAGTCTGGCTTTTATCTCAGGCAAGTGTGACTGAGCTTCAAATTACTGTTTTCCAAAAGCAAAAGACAAATTTGGTCTAAAATGTAACATCAGACTTGGATAAAAAGGTTTCCAAGTGACTTGACAAACCTAACTGCACTTCTGTGTAGGACGATGGCTGGAAGATAATATCTTGGCAGTGGCACAAACTTTGTTAAAAGTTTGTGCCACTGCATTTTCCAGCATTTTCAGCCGAAAAGGTTTGCTTCACTGCAGAATCCCATTCTTCAGCATTTCAACTAACTGATCATATCATCATCACAGGTGAAGTTATGAAAGAAGACATCAGAACATCAGCAGACTGGTTTGCTATACTAGAGGGACAGATGTGCTTGAAATCATTGTCTTGCATTAGCCATAATTACTTTGCACCAAAATGGCCTCACATGCAGAAAACAGTTGCTAGAAATCCTTCAGCTGAATGAGCTATTTTCTTCTGGATAAACTCAAGCTGAGAGGTTCAGCTGCAGAGAAGAAGGTGCCAGGACATCAGTTAGGGTCCATTGAGCTCCACAAGTGTCTTTTCCTGAGGAGGGAGCTATAGAATTATGGTGCCACCAGTGCAGAGCTTGCTCAACATTGACAGCAGGTCAGTGTGAGTCAGTGACGTGTGCTGCTGTTTGTTTGCAGTGAGGCTCTGGTTGTCATTTGTTACCTTAATAACCCAAATAAGAACTGGTCCAGAGGGATACAGGAGGTGATCCACCAGCAAAAGATATACAGTACTGTGCAAAAGTTTTGGGCAGGTGTGAAAAAATGCTGTAAACGAAAAATGCTTTCAAAAATAAAATGGAAGTATTAATAATTTATTTTCATCCATCATCTAAATGCAGTGAATGAACAAAAGAGAAATCTAAATCAAATCAATATTTGGTGTGACCACCCTTTGCCTTTAAAACAACATCAATTCTTCTAGGTAGACTTGCTGTCATGATCCACACCTGCGCCGTATTTCTGTTGATTGCACTCACCTGTTTTCCATGTTGTTCTTTCATCCTCAGTTGTCTTTAGGTCCGTGTCTTCCATTTCCTCATTGTCAGGTCGTCTTGTTGATCCACCTGTTTGTCCAGCCGTTCTGAGTCCTGGTTCCTGTGTTTCTCTTCATGTCCTGTAAGTTTAATTCTGTCCATTAACATGTATTCATGCTCCATGCACCTGCCGATGTCCTGCTGCCGCTTTAGTTCTTCACCACCACAAAATATGACACTTGCACACAGTTTTTGAAGGAACTCGGCTGGTAGGGTGTTCCAAACATCTTGGAGAACTAACCACAGATCTTCTGTGGATGGAGGCTTTCTCACATCCTTCTGTCTCTTCATGTCCTCCCAGACACACTCCATGATGTTGAGATCAGGGCTCTGTGGGGCCAGACCATCACTTCCAGAAAGTCATGTTAGTCTTTACGCTGAAGATAGTTCCTAATGACTTTTGAGTTCGCTCACTTAGCATTTTTTGTAAATTGATAAAAATAAACAATTATCATTTATATTTCTAAAAGCATTCTTTGTTTACAGCATTTTTTAACACCTGCCTAAAATGTTTGCACAGTAATGTAATTATTATTAACACTTTTTAATGATCTCCCTGCAGTAAATACATAAAAATCATCTGAATAAGGTCGATCCACATCTGGTGAAATCCGAAATCAGACAAAACTTTTCTTGTTTTAGGTCAGCTAAAATTGTCAGAATTTTTTATATTATTAAAATGACTAAATAAGGACAGAAAGAATTTTAAGATTACTCTCTTTAAACTCTAAAGTTTACATACACGTTTATGATGGCGCGTTTGAACAGTTTGGGAAAGCCCAGAGGATGATGTCATCAGTTTGTACGCCTCTGATGAAGGTGACATACAGGTCCACCTGTTAATGATTCTAAGGCAACCCCTCAAACATCATACTTCCTTGTGTGACTTCATGGGAGAATCAAAAGAAATCAGCAAAACTATTAGGAGAATTGTGGAACTCTGCAAGAACAGTTCATTCTTGGGTCCAGTTTCCAGGCCTGAGAACACCATCCAAGCTGTGAAGTATGGTGGTGGCAGCATCAAGTTGCGTGGGAGTTTCACCGCCAGACAGATTAGTGCTCTTCACAGAATAGATGGCATTATGAGGGTGAAATACTGTCTAGAAACTTTGAAGCAGCATTTCAAGTTAGAGTTTGGGTGCAAATGTGTCATCCAAGCCGACAGTGACTCTATAAACATACCACCAAATTAGTTAAAAAGTGGCTATGGAACAATAAAGTCATTGTTTTGGAGCAGCCATCACCAAGCCCTGATCTCAGACCCATGGAAAATGTTTGGGTACTGCTGAAAAGGTGTTAGACAGCAGGAGACTTACAAACCTGACCCAGTTAAACCAGTTCTGTCAGGGGTGAATGGGCTAAAACCCCAGCAAACTATTGTTTGATTAAGCTTGTGGAAGAAAAGCCAAAACGTTTGACCCAAGTTGGACAGTTTAAATTCTACCAACTACAAAGGAAGTTTATGTGAACCTGACATTTTGAGGAGAGTCGGGGGGAAAATTTTCATTATTCTGGGATTTAGCAAACAGAAATCTCTGTAAGAATAACTGGAAAGTCTGCTTGAATGTCAAATAGTGACAGAATAACAATAACAATAGTGGATTGGAGAGTCCTGCTGACTCTTTTGAATCTAATGAAGGTTCTCCACAAAGTGCTCATTTTGTAAACATGAAGTTTTTGTGCATGCTGTTGAGTTTCAAAGAACATACCCCCTGCTAGTGGTCTGGTGGGGGAATAACATAATTTCATGTTTCTACAGTTGCAATGTGAACGGAGATTGTAATTAAAACGTTGACATGTAGGCATGTTAACAGAAACGGAAATAAATCCCATTTTCAGTGGATCGTTGTCATGTAAACATGACCTTAGTCTCCCTACTTACTACTTACCTTCTGCAACAGCTGCTCCACATTATGCCCTGATTAACATCGGGATCCAATGTCTTGTCCACGTTTCCTCAGTATTTAATTCACTGTTGGTAATTGTTCTTCGCTGGATCCTCCCGTTACACTCCCCGTTTTACTGTCTGTGACTCTGTCTGTCCTTCATGTCCTGTTCTCCATGTATTTCATCTGTAAGTTTTCCAGTATTACTATAAAAACCTTTATTATGCTCATCCCATGTTCCTGTCTGCACTTGGGTCCTTTACCTCACCCACACCCCATGACAGTATGTAACAACCTGGTTTCAAGTGCATAATACAAACAGGTAAAACAAACAACAGAATCATTTTCCATGAAGAAGAAACCTCATCAGGGATAGAGTGAAATCCTGAACGAAGCAAAAGAATAGATAAAAGAAGATCTGTGCTAAGGTTTTATTCTCTGATGAATTCTTCTGCTTGTTTCTCCTTCAAGGGAGCTGGTTCTCCTCTCAATTCTACCCACGAGCGCCACTGCATATAAAGAGCAGGATCAGAACATCCAAAAGCAGCTTCTCCCAACAATCCAGGAGCAAGCTGTGTTTACCTGCATGATGGAGTGCCTTGTCTCAAGGCTGAAGCGATACGAGGCCCAAAGATCAGAACATTAAAATTTTGGACCTGTACTGAGGAAGCTCTCCTGATCCAGATCCTGAGGCCAGTTCTCCAAAACCAGGTGGATAAAGGTGAACTGCATATTTAAAACCTTTTTCTCTTTCTAAACTTCTGCTTTGGCCACATTCAGCCTTAAGACTGGGACTGTATATTTTTACCTGAAACACATTTCACTGCCATCTGAAGGCCATTTTATACATGTAAACTATTCACTAGAAAAAAAATACTCCATATACTCCACTCCGCAGATTTAGTCCGGCTCTAATTAGGTTCTTTACTCGCCAGAGGAGCTAAATGTCCTGAGATAGAACTCAGCTTTAATTACAGGTTTTGCCTAAAACAAAATTCTGTCCTTAAACTGAAAAGGAAATGCTTCACCCTGTAATAAAAAGAAAGCTTTAAAGGGTTCCAGCTCTGATACAAGAACTCAGAATGCCAACTATTGGCTGTTTTTGGCTATGATTGGTTGGTAGATGACTAAAAATAAACTTTTAGAGGATTATTTTTTAGATGCAGACCATGTACTTTTGATTATGGCTAATATGACATTTTTCACCAGATTTTTCACTTTTGCAGGTAAACATTTGTGGTCAAACTGCGATAATAACAGATAATAACTGTTAACAAAAAGGCTCGAAGTTAGTCACAACCAAAAGTTCAGTGTTAAAAACATGGATTAATTTGTCTTTAAACAGTTTTTTTAAGCAACGCTGTAACACGCTCTCACACAACTGCATTTTAACGTCATTACAATGGCGCAGGAACACAAGTTACCTTTGAATATAATCAGAATCAGCTTTACTTCTGAGCTTTACTGAAGCCAATTAAATGCAACTCACATACTTCAAAGGCATGACAGGACTTGATGTTCTACAAAATGCTCTTCATCGTTTTATCTCTAGATCTACGTAGAACATGATTTTATCATGGTTGGTGACTGCAACGTCGCTAAGCTAACACACATACGATGCTAAAGACATAAGCTAACAAGGTTAGCAGGTATTTTTTGCATTTTACACAAGACAAACAGAACTAAATCTAATTAACACTGCTCCCTCACTATGATGTGCTGCAGTGAAGTTCTGTGGTTTACTGGTTAAATACTTCATTTAATAATTAACTCTAAAGCTGTAGAGGAACTCTTTTCATTTGATAATTGTTCTTAACATCATGTGATTGGACACACAGCAATATAACCAAAGATGCACAGAGGAATTGGACCCCAGTAGCTGGGTAACCCTAACCCTAACCCTATTATTGATTTATATTCAACCACTGATTAAAATTAATTTCAGGTTACATATATTTCTTCTTCCTTTCCCTGGTGCTGCTATGACTCACAGCACCTCTGAAACCAGAGCACAGTTCAGTTTGTCCAACAAAGCATGTGGTTTCTCAGAAGCATCCAAGCAGTAGTGAAGATAAAAGGAAGAGGGCACAAGGTGAAGCTTGTAAGAGAAAACAGAGTTTATGTAGATGCACCAACCCATGCTGGACATGGCTTAGCAAATGCAACGATGGAGAGATCGAGTGATGCAACCTTCTGCATGAGCTACACTTCTGGTTTCTATCGTATGCACAGTTTGGCTGCATGAGCTCGTTGTTATATACCAACTCACAGGATTCTGGGAGGATGAATAAGTATTAGTTTTAATGTTTTTATTTACTTTATGTTCCAAAGCACCACCTAAATGAAATTTTAGAATCACTACAACCTATATTAAATTGGTGTATTTGTTTAATAAGACCTAATTTATGGTCCCAGGGAATAGTTGCCTGTTGTTGACAGTGACTGTAGTAGCCCAAGCCCATTTTTCTTTCCTCGTACTCGTACTCGTACTCGTACTCGTACTCGTACTCGTCGTCTTCCGCTTATCCGGAACCGGGTCGCGGGGGCAGCAGACTCAGCAGAGACACCCAGACATCCCTCTCCCCAGACACCTCCTCCAGCACCTCCGGGAGCACCACCTCCGTCCCCTGGGCCTCCTCCCAGTGGGACGTGCCTGGAACACCTCCCAAGGAAGGCGTCCAGGAGGCATCCGGTATAGATGCCCGAGCCACCTCAACTGGCTCCTCTCGATGTGGAGGAGCAGCGGCTCTACTCCGAGCCCCTCCCGAATGGCCGCGCTTCTCACCCTATCTCTAAGGGAGTGCCCGGCCACCCTACGGAGGAAGCTCATTTCAGCCGCTTGTATCCGGGATCTCATTCTTTCGGTCATGACCCAAAGTTCATGGCTATAGGTGAGGGTAGGAACGTAGACCGACCGGTAAATCGAGAGCTTCGCTTTTTGGCTCAGCTCTCTCTTCACCACAACGGACCGGCACAGCGCCCCCATTACTGTGGCAGCCGCACCGATCCGTCTGTCGATCTCCCGCTCCATTCTTCCCTCACTCGTGAACAAGACCCCGAGATACTTGAACTGCTCCACTTGAGGCAGGAACTCCCCTCCAACCTGAAGAGGACAAACCACCCTTTTCCGGTCCGAGTACCATGGCCTCTGACTTGGAGGAGCTGATCTTCATCCCAGCCGCTTCACACTCAGCTGCGAACCGCCCCAGCGCATGCTGTAGGTCTTGGCTAGAGGGGGCCAGCAGGACCACGTCATCTGCAAAAAGAAGAGACGAAATCCACTGGTCCCCAAACCAGACCCCCTCCGGCCCTTGGCTGTGTCTAGAAATCCTGTCCATAAAAGTTATGAACAGGACCGGTGACAAAGGGCAGCCCTGCCGGAGTCCAACATGCACCGGGAACAGGTCCAACTTAGTGCCAGCAATGCGGACCAAACTCCTGCTCCGCTCGTACAGGGACCGGATGGCCCCTAATAAAGTGCCCCCTATTCCATACTCCTAGAGCACCCTCCACAAGGCATCACGAGGGACACAGTCAAATGCCTTCTCCAGGTCCACAAAACACATGTGAACCGGTTGGGCAAACTCCCATGAGCCCTCGAGTACCCTGTAGAGGGTATAGAGCTGGTCCAGCGTTCCACGGCCGGGACGAAAACCACACTGCTCCTCCTGAAGCCGAGGTTCAACTATCGGCCGGACTCTCCTCTCCAATGTTTTTATTTACTTTATGTTCCAAAGCACCACCTAAATGAAATTTTAGAATCACTACAACCTATATTAAATTGGTGTATTTGTTTAATAAGACCTAATTTATGGTCCCAGGGAATAGTTGCCTGTTGTTGACAGTGACTGTAGTAGCCCAAGCCCATTTTTCTTTCCTCGTACTCGTACTCACAGCCGATAGGACTCCTTCTCGTACTCATCCAATACCCTGGCGTAGGCCCTACCAGGGAGGCTGAGGAGTGTGATCCCCCTGTAGTAGGAACACACCCTCCGGTCACCCTTCTTATGAAGGGGGACCACCACCCCGGTCTGCCAGTCCAGAGGTACTGTCCCCGACCGCCATGCAATGTTGAAGAGGTGTGTCAACCATGACAGCCCCACAACATCCAGAGATTTGAGGTACTCAGGGCGGATCTCATCCACCCCCCGAAGCCTTGCCACCGCGGAGCTTTTTAACCACCTCGGTGACTTCAGCCTGGTGATGAAAGAGTCCGACTCCGAGTCCCCAGCCTTCTGTTTCCACCAGGGAATGCGTGATGGCAGGATTGAGGAGATCCTCGAAGTACTCCTTCCACCGCCCGATAATGTCCCCAGTCGAGGTCAGCAGCGTCCCACCCCCACTATAAACAGTGTTGGCGAAGCACTGCTTCCCCCTCCTGAGGCGCCGGACGGTTTGCCAGAATCGCTTTGACGCTTGGCCTCACGGTACCCGTCAGCCGCCTCAGGAGTCCCACAAGCCAACCACAGCCGATAGGACTCCTTCTTCAGCTTGACAGCATCCCTTACTGCCGGTGTCCACCACCGGGTTCTGGGATTGCCGCCACGACAGGCACCGCAGACCTTACGGCCGCAGCTACGGGCAGCAGCATCGACAATAGATGCGGAGAACATGGTCCACTCGGACTCTATGTCTCCAACATCCCCCTGAATCTGATCAAAGCTCTCCCGGAGGTGGGAGTTGAATACATCCCTGGCCGAGGGCTCTGCCAGACGTTCCCAGCAGACCCTCACTATGCGCTTGGGCCTGCCAGGTCTGTCCGGCTTTCTCCTCCTCCAGCGGATCCAACTCACCACCAGGTGGTGATCAGTGGACAGCTCAGCCCCTCTCTTCACCCGAGTGTCCAAAACATGCAGCCGAAGGTCTGATGATACGACAACAAAGTCGATCATTGACCTCCTGCCTAGGGTGTCCTGGTGCCAAGTGCACTGATGGACACCGTTATGCTTGAACATGGTGTTCATTATGGACAATCCGTGACTAGCATAGAAGTCCAATAACAAAACACCACTCTGATTCATATCGGGGAGGCCATTCCTCCCAATCACGCCTCTCCAGGTGCCCACGTGGGCGTTGAAGTCCCCCAGCAGAATAATGGAGTCCCCGGGAGAGGCACTATCCAGCACCCCCGACAGGGACACCAAGAAGGCCGGGTACTCCACTACCACTCGGCCCGTAGGCCGACACGACAGTCAGAGACCTGTCCCCGACCCGAAGGCGCAGGGATGCGACCCTCTCATCCACCGGGGTAAAC
The DNA here is from genome assembly GCA_036173005.1 of Crenichthys baileyi. Classification (NCBI taxonomy): domain Eukaryota; kingdom Metazoa; phylum Chordata; class Actinopteri; order Cyprinodontiformes; family Goodeidae; genus Crenichthys; species Crenichthys baileyi. The sequence continues at coordinate 198,571 of JAHHUM010001197.1, forward strand.
CCCAACACTAGACGGCTGAGCTGGGGGGCAACAAGCAAACCCACCCCAGCCCGCCGCCTCTCCCCGTGGGCCACTCCAGAGTAGAAGAGAGTCCAGCCCCTCTCAAGGAGATGGGTTCCAGAGCCCACGCTGTGCGTGGAGGCAAGCCCGACTATTTCTAGTCGATATCTCTCGACCTCCTGCACAAGCTCAGGCTCCTTCCCCCACAGTGAGGTAACATTCCACGTCCCTAGAGCCAGCCTAAGCATCCGGGGATCGGGCCGCTGAGGTCTCCACCTTCGTCTGCCACCCAATCCTCTTTGCACCAGTCCCTCACGGTTCCCCCTGCAGGTGGTGGGCCCACTGGGGAATGGCCTCGCGTCTCTCATTCGGGCTTGGCCCGGCCGGTTCCCGCGAGGAGCAACCCGGCCACCAGGCGCTCTCCGGCGAGCCCCAACCCCAGGCCTGGCTCCAGGGTGGGACCCCGGCTCCGCCGTACCGGGCGATGTCACGTGCCGCGATTTAGTGGTCCTCATGAAGGATTCTTGAACCGCTCTTTGTCTGACCCATCACCTAGAGCCTGTTTACCATGGGAGACCCTACCAGGGGCATTTAAGCCCCAGACAACATAGCCTTTCCTTGAACCGACGTGGTGGAGGGGTTTGAGTGTTCAAATGATCCTAAAGGCTATTTTTCTTTCCTTTCAGTAGAAATTTGGCAGGAAATGTTGGAGATTAAAGACTACAAGTGGATAATTTTACATTTTAGCAAGAAATGAAAACAGTTCTTAGATCATCAGACCCCATCTTCAGTCCAGACTTAAAAAACTTAAAATGGATTGCTGGTAATACCAGAAAATTAACTGTTTATCTGTACTTAACACAGTTTTCAACCTGTGTTCTTATTATCAGTGAGGTAAATCAAAGATTCGCAGTTGGTACACAAGAAAATAAAATAATAAATTTTTGGATAAAATATTAGTTTTATGTTTATGTTGTCATCATCTGTTAAATAAGATAAATAAGAACAACGCTTGGATCAAATAATCGCAGTTAAAGACACAACAGCACAAAGGGAAAAACCTTGAATTTAGAGCTTCACTTTAAATCATTTAATAAGAACAAAATCTGTTTATAATGAAACTATAAAATACATGTTTTTATGTTTATTTTATGCTGCAGAATTAACCAGCGGGTTTGACAGCCACAAATACACCAGAGATAAATGAGTTTGAATTTCTTAAGAAAAACTCAGTTCTCTGTTCCTTCTTGGAAACTTAAAGTTCGGCTTTTCTCCATCGTCTTCCCTGACATCAGATCCCAAAGGTAAAGAGTTCAGGAGGGAAATCAAGACATCCTTCTCTCCACCGATGCCCTCTGGCTCATTCTAGGAGGTCTCATCCCAAGATGTTCCAAGCACTGAAAGGGTACATATACTCCCCCCAGCGATGTCTGGGGCTACTGCGGTGCCTCCTCTAAATGGGATGAAATCCATCAAAGGGAGGTACCCAATGGGAATCCTGCTCAGACGCTGAACCGACACAGTTGATTGCCACCTTTGAGGAGAAGCTATAGCATCACTGCAATCTTCTTTCAGATGATGAGGCTCCTCACCTTGTTGTCAGGTCTTGGCCCAGTCATCCTTTCAGCTGCTGGTATCCAGGATCTCGTTCTTTCTGGTTCCAGATGATAAAAAGGAAGCAGTTGCTTAAATAATCACATATTACAACAAATGTATCCAGAACACCATCTCTGGACTCACATGTGAAACCTTGAAGCAGATGGGCCACAGCAGCAGAAAACCACCCCAGGTGCCACTTCGTCATTAAGAACAAGAACCTGAGGCTACAGTTCAGACAGGCTCACTGAAACTGAGCAAATGTTGCCTGGTCTGATGAGTCTCTATTTCAACTGCAGCTGGTGGTGGTGGTGTCATGGTGTGGGAGATATTTTCTTGACACATGGTGGGTCCCTCAGTACCAGCTGATCATTGTTTGAACACCACAGCCCACCTGGCCCTGTCTGTCCCGTTGTGACCTCAGTGGACCCATATGTTAATGGCTGCTTCCATGGTTTCTTGAACATGATAATTGGTTCCTCCAATGGCCTATATAGTCACCAGATCTCAATCTAGCTGAGGATCATTGGGATTTTAGGAGAGTGTTGCTGAGGAATTATGGGGTTCCCTCCTGGACCGAACAACTTCCTAACAACTATTAACTCAATAAATTTAATGGATCTGTTTACTAAGCATAGATGTTAATACTTATTTTGTTTTTACGAGCCATCAGTGATGATGAGGACTTTGATGTGATCACTATTATTTCCTTTTTTAACAAAAATGACTTTGGTTGTTCACTTCTTGATGCCGACAGATTAAACCAGTAAAAGCACCATGCATGGAAAGACCTCTCCTCTGCTGCCAGTTTAGCACTTGTGTTGCAACATTTCACCATATTTTCAAACCTTTTAGTAGGTCTGACAAGACTGTGAAATAATAACCTAAAATGGTGACCTTTCAAACAAACCTTACATTGACTATTTTCACTGCCACAGAAAAAGCCCTCAGCAGTTTTAAACTGCTTTTTGGGTATGAGTTAGAAACAATAAACATGGACAAAGTGACAGATAAGTCCAAAATGATTCATACTTACTGTGAAAACTACAGTCAGACATATTCACTGCCCAGCAACGCTGAGCTAACATAAATTACTAATTCACAGTTCTTAAAGGAATTTGGACTTCATTTGGTTTCATCTCTAGTTCAAAATCTAAAATGATTAAAATAATTAAAGCTGTACTGGATTAAGATCAATTCATGCTCAGTACAATTAATACGCAAACACATACAGACGGAGCCTTCTGTCCCGCATCTGCGATCGTTTCATGCACACTTTAGTCTGTCTTTGGAGGGCTTGCGGATGCAAATCCAGACGCAACAAACAGAGCAATGCCACTGGGAGCAGTGGGGTGCTGCACTGCTCATGTGCAATCAGTGAAATGAATGAAGCAGAAGACAAAAGCAGAAACTGAGGGATTTTTAATTAACTGTCTGCACAGACCACTTTCCGCCTGCTGCGGGGCTGTTTTTATGTCTTATTCAGGAAAATGTAAATTATCAAGACTTCCTCCACTGTCACTAAATCGTACCTCTTAACTTAGAACTGCCCTCTAGTGGCTACATTGCATAGTGATTATGTAAGTAAAGAAACATTGAAAGCATGAGGGCAGGGACGCTTGGTAGCATTAGAAAAGGGGGTGGACCTGTTTATGTGCATAAAAGAAGCATAAAAAGCTTTTACTCTGTGCTAAATACCGAGTAAATTCTCAAAGATTTTAAGAAGGCTGCATGCATTTGGTGAAAACATAAAAGGCATTTGCATTTGCACTTCAATTCAAACATGAAATCTTCAGAGCTGAGTAATTTTGAACTGAGATCTATTAAATTAGCTGAAATGTCATGATGACAAGGAATTGGTTCAGTTTTGTATTTTGAGCGTTTCATGTGTTCTGTCTGTGCTTTAGTCGGTTTCTTGTTTAATTTCCCATGTTCTATGATTATTTTCCACCATTCTCTCACCTGGTTTGCCTGATTATCTGAGTTTTTAGCTGTTTCCCATCTGTAATCAGTTCACCTGTTCCCTGTCCAGTTTTTACCCAACCTACAATGTTTTTTCTACTTTTTATTGTTGGGTCAAACTGTTTCTCCTCCCTGCTAATGGCCTGTTTTGACCTCCTTCATCTCTGTGGATTTTACTATTGCAGTTTAATTTTGTAAGGTAATGTGCTTTTAAGTCTGCATCTGAATATTGTTGTCTATATGAAACATGACATATTTGTGAAACATTATTTTGTGAAACTTAAATAAGCCCAGTTTTAAATAAAGTCCTGCTAGAAAACATTAATTACAGTGATGTTTTTCACTTGTGAAATCTGTAGAAAATGGTATCCTGAGTTTTTGAGATATCTTTAGAATTGTTTATTTGCTCTGTTGAACCCTATATGTCTCCCTTGGGTTGACTGCATTGTTACAACCCTCAGTAGTACTCAGGATTAATACTTTTAAACTTTAACATCATGTAATACTTGTTAGTTAAATTCTTGAGCTAAAATAAAATTTGCCCACACTCTTTTTGATTAAATATACTCTCTTGCTTTTCTTTTAACCATCTCATTGTATCTCAGGCTGCATGTTCAGGGTGGTTCTCCTGCTGGAAGGTGAACCTCCACCTCAGTCTCAGGTCTTCTGCAGCCTCTAAAAGGTTTTCTTCCAGAATTGTCCTGAGGTTAGCTCTGTCCATTTTCTCATCAACTCCAACCAGCTTGCCTCTCTCTCTGCTGAAGAAAGAATTCCCCCAGCATGATGCTGCCACATGCTGGTGGTAGTGTGATAGTCTGGGGGTGTTTTGGTACTTCAGAACCTGGACATCTTTCTTTAACTGCTCTCTAGCAGAACATTCAGCAGCAGAATGACCAGCCATCAGTACGGGATCTTAAGCTTCATCTCAGCTGGCTTCTTTCGTAGCCCACCAGTATGTCCACCTCTAAATAGCTCCAAATAAAATAAGTTTTTGGAGTGGCCTACTCAAAGTCAACACCTAAACCTGATTATAAACAGGCCGTTCATGCTGGATAAACCTCCAATGTGGCTAAAGTAAAATAATAATAAGAAGAGTGGACCAAAGGCCCACAAATCTTAGAATGGGTCAAAGGGTCCAGTGATTAAAGATGCCAAGGTTACAGAGAGGTCCCTAAAAGGTCAGGTTATGTTTTCTCTGTCAACTTGGATAAACTCAATTACAAAATCAAATTTTAGTTATACACCTGTGATCATGGTAAAACAAAAAAATCTCCAGAATATCCTGTAGCTTTGCAGATGCATCTGTAATTACTGCAGATTCTTTACATTATATTTAATCCTTCTTAGGTTCCCCAACACTCAGATTTTCTTTTGAGTAACAAAAACTGAGCCCAAGAGGTGTTTTTCAGAAAAGCACATAAAAAAAACTACTAGAGAGACTTTTCATTTCTGTTGCCTTTCCAAAGTGGCGACCTCCAGAACATCAGGAACATCAGGACAAGGGCTGTTACCTTGAGAAGCAAAAAGGTAAAAGAAGAATCTGACATTTTCTGAGAATGCTGGCGGCACTGTGACAAGCTCAACAAATATTTATTTTAACCCTGACAAGTTTTATTTGATGTATTATTGATTAAAAGATTTATTTTGTGGTACAGTTCTTATTAATGCAGTTTTCATGATGGAAGCAGGGGTATAATAAAACCTTCAAAGTAAAGTTTTGATGCTGTTAGAAAAAAACTTCAAAAAACATGAAACAAAAGAGGACTTTTTGTTTCCTCTGATTAAATTCCAGCCCAATCTGGATCCTCCCAGGAAACATATACCAGCAGTAACATACATGGCAGTACAGTCCTGGTAAAATAATAAGTACACCCCAGGGTTCAGCAGCTTGCAGAACAACCTTTAGCACAACTAAGTCTCAGCAGTGGTTTTCTGTGTGACCTTATCCGTCTCTAACGTCACGTTTTTGCTCATTGAGGTGTGCAGACATTTATTTCTGCACAGCTCTCTTGAGGGTCCAACTACGCATTTCAGTCAGGTTGAGGTCTGGACTTTGACTAGACCATTTCAACACCCTGTTTCTTTCTCTTTCAGTCATTCAGTTGTAAATCTGCTGCTGTATTCGGAAGAAGCTCTTGATCCACAAAAACTGCAAGGTGCCTGGGTCCTCTAGCTGCAAAACGACCTCCTCCTCATCAGCCCCCACCACCGTGTTTGACAGTAACTAATACCCCTAGCGGTTTTCATTTTACCAACAAATTTCTTCTGTCTTGAAGTTAACGTTTTGGAGAAGTCCAGTCAGAGCCATGTCTTCTGATAGACAGTCTGTGGAGGGAGCGACAGATTAGGGTGATGGCAAGGAGGCCTCACACCCTAAGATAAATGATCAAAATACCAAAGGAAACATGGAGAAAGCTGCTCAGCATTTATCGGAGAGGATTGATTGCTCATGGATTTTTCCATTGATTATTGAGAAAGGTTTGAATAACTATTGATACTATTTTTTGTAAAAAAGTGAATAAAAACAATTCATCATGCGTTTACATTGTTTTATTATCTGTCTAGAGATGCCAGTCTCATTTCCTGTCAGAAATAAACTTTTTGGTTGAATCAAAATAATTTTAAATTAAAATCTGCTATCGGTTTGAATATGTCTGGGCTTAACAGCAACAGGAAGTTTCCCAGAACCCAGCAGGCACTGTTGTGCAGCTAAGAGGTTACTTTCCAGAACTTCCAACATTAACATGTCAGGACACAGAACTGGAAAAAAACATGCATCTTGTTTACCCGTTAACATTTTACGCATGGCAGAAACAGAAAAATCCATAAACAGGACTTGAAATATTCATGCATTTTTGCTCACCTTCCTCCTCCTGCTCATCGCTGCAGAAGCACCGAAACAAAAACCGTCAGCTTGATTATTCAAACAGACATAAGGCAGCACTGCTTCTGACAGGGTTGTAAGGCATAAGTGTTGCATGGTGGGTAACGTAGGCACAAGGTTTTAAGGTTTCGAACCCACAGAGTAAATAAATAAACGAAACGATGAGCATCCGGCATCACTTTTGATTCCCTCAGGGCCTCTGGGAGTCAGCCGTTGTTTCTGGAGTGCAGAACTAAATTGGTGGAGTATTCTGAAGTTTATAGAAAGGCGGCAGTCATGGTCAAAAGCACCACACTGACAGTTGCTAGGAAACGACATGTGAACAGCATCCTCAAATCACTCGGTTTGTATGCCGAACCATCCGCTCCGACCTCCTCCCGGAGAGCTCGGAGCGTTGGGCAGGTCTCTGCAGATGGTGCTTCAATTGGACACAATTCAGACTTTTTACGCTCGCCTCATTTCCAGTAGTTGTGTTCTCATAAAGACCAGGTGGTGACATAAATGTGGCCGTGTAAATCAGAGGAATACACAGAATGAGAAGGCATAAACTACTGCTTTCATGCAGCCAAAATGCAATTAAACAGCAGAGTTTTAATGTGAATTTAAGAACTAAAAATTACTCAGAAAGGGATTTGATAAATCATAAAATAGAAAGCTATAAAAAGGCTTCAATAGAAAATGAAATACACCAATACTGTGCAGAAGCCGTACAGAACATCTGTAAAATCATAATGCATAACAGCTGAGGCTCACAGCAATGAGATTAATAAGATGTTGCACTGATGCATGTTGCTGTGTTCTTATTGTTACAGAACGCAGCAGATGGGTATAAACCATAAAAAATCTTTTATTACAGAAGCAAAATTTAGAAAAAGTGCAACTTTTAATTTGAGTCTATTTACACAGAGCAGAAAAACAGCACAGAAACATTTATTATTTTCAAAACGAGCAGGTCCACACTTATTGGCTTCCTGCTGTGATTAGTTTGTACTAACCAGTTTTTGGTAACAGAGTACCACTTATAGGCAAATTCACAAACCTATTTGCAGGTGCTAAATGTCTGCAATCTAAAGTATTATGGTCCTTTAACTTTTAAATGCGATTTAGATATAAAATGCAATGTAAATGCTCCTAAAAGAGTGTTACAAAGCAAATAGTGACTCTCTGCACAGACACAGTTAGCCCGCATTCAAATGAGGTAATATATCTGGTTATGTATTTCTTTAAACCTCAGCTGGAGCAAATGGTTTGACCAGAGCTGGACCAGAGCTGTTTGTGTTACACAGATTGAACTGGAGAAAATACCGTCTGCTGAAAGCGAGTTGTACTTTTGATGCAGAAGATGAAAAAAGAGGGGAAAAGGCAACCTGACACTCTGCCCACTTTGCAAGAAAACTGGTCAGGGATGTCCCAGGTAAGTCTGTCTGAGTTTTAGTAAATAATTATATTAATCAAATAAATTGATAACGAGTTACTCTCTAGTGACAACCTTATGATTGTTGAACTTTCCAACGAAAGTTTCTCTTGCAAAAGAATAAACAGAAGTGAAACAAAGAGGTTTCATCTGGATTACCAAATTTAGTTGAGGTTCACCGAGGATCTCTGTCCCGCAGCTAGAGATGTTCTTATTTGATCACCAGTTCTTCAGTTCATTTGTACAGACTGCATACTGTGATTTTATAATGTAATATCATTTTAATAAAATATTTTTATCTTCAAATGAACCAGTTAAAAGGATAAATCTATCTACCGTCTATTTCAATATCAATGGTACAGAAATGCGTGACTTTACCGAAGTGCAGCATCTGAGGAGTTTTTATTGGGTCAGTTCATCTGCCGCAAAGTTTGAGGGCTTGTCTACTTCATGATTTCAGCCCATAAATAAAACAGTGGAAGGAAATAATGGGCCGGAATGAGCCGGAACAAGGTTGCAGGTCCACCTGAGGTTTGCTACTGAGGTAACCATGCAAGAAGACTGATTTAGTGTCTGATGAACCATTTCTGTTTATTTGGCTTCATCATTTGGATGATTATTCTGGTCAAACACCCAATGCTGACCCATTTTCAGTTTTCTGGTTGATTTTTTTAAATGTCTTGGTGTTTTATGCCTGGTTTACACTGCAGGATTTTCAAATTGTTGGCTGCTTTTCAAAACCTGAGAGACTCCACGTGACCATAAAATATCGTAGGTGGAACAGGTTTGGTCCTGCAGGGCGTGGTGTCCAGCGACACGGCAAGTACAACTAACCAGATCAGATTTCAGACGGTAAATCTCCCTCTCGAGATCAAACACGACTTCAGAGTAATCCCCCTCCATGTTTCCCTCACCTTGCTTTCTGATTGGCTATACATCACATTCAACAGGTTGCGTGCTCGTTTGACCTCAGGGAACACTCCACACGGTAGGATATCGGACCAAGACGATCCAACATGTTGGATATCCCCTATTTGAGGTCAGAGCGGTCCTGAGCTAGATCACTCTTAACACACCACACACAGCAGGAATATCTCATAAGATTATCTTAAGAACCCATCATGATGATCAAGGCATGTCGGAAGGGGAAGATTGCGGCAAAAGTCAACATAAAATCTTGCCGTGTGAACCAGGCATTAAGGAATTCATGATACTATGCATTCTAAGATTGCCTGGATATTGAGAGGAGAAACAGGCCCCCAGCATCACAGACCATCCACCATACTTAACAAAGGACTTAAGGTGCTTTTACACTTGAGCAGTACAGTATATGACAATACATTGCAATATCACACTTGTAAAGTACTGCTTGGATGCAATATTTGGTTGAATATTATATTTCAAGGTCCATGGTTGAAAATTCTGCATGCCAATAATATTTTAGGCCTGTTGAATAGACTTTAATGACTTTAATGTCCACCTTTGCTGTTTATTTTACCCTTTAAGATGCCAAAGCTCAAACTGAGTTGTGGGGATATTGTAAGGAATAATTAGCAAAATAAGTGTTTTCCTAATATTTGCAGCCCAGTTTTCTACACATTTTTTTTTTGTTTAAAGTCAGATTGAGGTAGTGAACACAGTAGTTGCAAAATCATATGTAGGCCACCAAACCATGTCTTTTTTAATTTTGATTGAATTGTTGATGTCTGTACAACCAGTTTCAGGTGTAGAAGAACTAAGGATTATTTTCTACGCTTGCAACAAACCTGAACTTCTCAAATATTTTCTTTCAAAGGGCAGCAAAGCTTAATCCATTTCATCTAGTAGAAACATCACTACCAGAAGAACAAAATCAGAACAGAATAAATTCAATTCAATTCAGTTTATTTATATAGCGCCAATTCACAACACATGTCGTCTCAAGGCTCTTCACAAAAGTCAGGTTCATACATTACAATTAATCTTAACCATTGAACAGTGCAGTCAGATTCAGTTATTTATTCAAATTGGATAAAAAGTTTTTCTGTCTAAGGAAACCCAGCAGATTGCATCCAGTCACTGACTTGCAGCATTCACTCCTCCTGGATGAGCATGTAGAGACAGTGGACAGTCACTGGCGTTGACTTTGCAGCAATCCCTCATACTGAGCATGCATGTAGCGACAGTGGAGAGGAAAAACTCCCTTTTAACAGGAAGAAACCTCCAGCAGAACCAGAACCAGGCTCAGTGTGAGCGGCCATCTGCCACGACCGACTGGGGTTAGGGGAAAAACAGAGCAGAGACACAAAGAGAACAAAGAAGCACTGATCCAGGAGTCCTTTCTATGGAAGGAAAAGGTAAATGTTAATGGATGTAGCCCCTTTAGTCTTTTTCACCTAGAAAGAAAGAACAGATAAACTCTGAGCCAGTTTCCAAAGGGTTTGAGTCCTGAAGAGAGCACATAGAGTTAGTTACAGTAAAAGCTCAGTCAGTAGCTATGTCTAGGAGAGAGAAAGGGTTAAACACTGAAAGACAGGGCCATGTGGATCATCGGTAGAGGGTGAGCATTAAGTTGTTGCCAGCAGAAGCTCGGATGGTGCCCCTCTCCAGAAAGGTGTCACAGGTAGACACAGAGTCAGGCCAGGTGTAGCTTCTAGGAAGAGAAAAGAGAGAGAACAAAGTTAAAAGCTGAGATAACAGCAAATAATGCAAAATTGGGAGATATGTGAGAAAAGTAGCGAAGAGGATGAAAGTGGTCATTATGTCCTCCAGCAGCCTAAGCCTATAGCAGCATAACTACAGAGATAGCTCAGGATAACCTAAGCCACTCTAACTATAAGCTTTATCAAAAAGGAAAGTTTTAAGCCTAGCCTTAAAGTAGACAGGTGTCCCGCCTCACGACTAAAACTGGGAGCTGGTTCCACAGGAGAGGAGCCTGATAACTAAAGGATCTGCCTCCCATTCTACTTCTAGAGACTCTAGGAACCACCAGTAAACCTGCAGTCTGAGAACGAAGTGCTCTGTTAGGAACATATGGACCCAATCAGATCTCTGATGTATGATGGAGCTAAATCATTAAGGGCTTTATATGTGAGGAGGAGAATTTTAAATTCTATTCTGGATTTAACAGGAGCCAATGAAGGGAAGCTAAAATAGGAGAAATATGATCTCTCTTTTTAATTTTCATCAGAACTCTTGCTGCAGCATTTTGAATCAGCTGAAGGCTTTTAACTGCATTTTGTGGACATCCTGATAGTAAAGAATTACAATAGTCCAGCCTTGAAGTAATAAATGCATGGACTAGTTTTTTCAGCATCACTCCTGGATAGGATATTTCTAATTTTGGCAATGTTCCGGAGATGAAGAAGGAAATCCTAGAAACCTGTTTAATATGGGATTTAAATGACATGTCCTGGTCAAAAATAAAACACCAAGGTTTTTTACTTTATTATCGGAGGTCAATTTAATCCCATCCAGGTTAAGTGATTGACTAAGCAGTTTCTTTTTTAAAGACTCCGGTCCAAAGACGACAACTTCTGTCTTGTCTGCATTTTAGAAGCAGAAAATTTAAAGTCATCCAAGTTTTTATGTCTTCAAGACATGCTTGTAGTCTATCTTACTGGTTGGGCCTCATCAGGATTTATGGATAAGTAAAGCTGAGTGTCATCAGCGTAACAGCGAAAAATTTATCCTATTCTTCCTGATAATTTTGACCTGTTGGAAGGCATATATATAGTAAAGAGAATTGGCCCAAGTACTGAACCTGTGGTACTCCACAATTAACCCTGGAGTCTAAAGATGATTTATCATTTACATGAACAAACTGGAATCTGTCAGACAGATAAGATTTAAACCAGCCTAGTGCTGTTCCCCTGATCCCTACAGCATATTCCAGCCTTTCTAAGAGAATATTATGATCGACTGTATCAAATGCAGCACTGAGATCTAACAGAACCAGTACAGACACAAGTCCATTATCTGAGGCCATAAGAATATCATTAGTGACTTTCAGCAGAGCTGTTTCAGTGCTATGATGAGCTCTGAAACCTGACTGAAACTCTTCAAACAGGTCATTGCTGTGTAAATGCTCACACATTTGATTAGCAACTATTTTCTCAAGGATTTTAGATAAGAATGGAAGATTGGATATCGGTCTGTAATTTATTAAGTCATCTCGATCAAGCAAAGGTTTCTTAAGCAAAGGTTTAATTACAGCTACCTTAAAAGCTTGTGGTACATATCCATTTACTAAAGATAGATTAATCATATCTAAAATGGGGCTGTAATCAGAGGGAACACTTCCTTAAATAATTTGGTTGGGATTGGGTCTAACATACAAGTTGAAGGTTTAGATAAAGCTAATATTTCTGATAACTCTGGAAGCTCCACAGGATCAAAACAGTCCAAACACAGATCAGGTTCTACAGTTACTTCCAATGTTGTCTCACTTGTTGAGGATGAAGTAATCATCTTCGGGAGTATGTCAAAGATTTTCTTCTTAATAGAATCAATTTTATTTTGGAAGAATCCCATAAAGTCATGACTGCTGAGAGCTAAGGGAATGGATGGCTCAACAGAGCTATGACTCTGTGTAAGTTTAGCAACTGTACTAAAGAGAAACCTAGGATTATTCTTGTTCTCTTCTATTAATGATGAGAAATAAGCTGTTCTGGCTTAATAAACAGTAAATTGTACGACTTCCTCTACCCTAAAACTGTGGATTGCTAAATTACATCTTTACAAATTGAAGGATCGTCTCTATTGGACTTACAATGACCTCACAAATGGACGAGATGGACTCATTTAAAAATAAGCTTTTGCAGTTGTTAGGAATATCCACATATATAAGAAAACGGACCTTAAGAAGCAGAAGAAGTCCTCTCCTCCTCCTTCTCCTCTCCTTCTTGCTGCTGCATTGATGTACCCCCTCTCCATTTCGTTTCTGCCCGGCTGTTTTCAGGCTCTTTATTTCTGGCTCCCCCCAGGGTAAGCCTCCTCACACTGGGAGGTTTTTTAATGAATTACCTCCTGACAGCACAATGCTGATTAGAATGCATGTGTGAGGTATCTGTAAATCAGATCTGCCCTGAGAGGAACGTGAACAAAATCCAATCTTTGAGCGTCAACACACAGCTGTTGCCCTAAATGGATGTGAGCACAGGAATCATGGCGGAGTCGATTTAACTGAGACGAAGAGACGATGAGAAGAGAACATAAACACAATCAGTGGGAGGCCCTTAATGTGCAGTTTATCATGATGTCTGGCTGTCTGTTCTACGTTTCATGTTGTTGTTGTTTAGTTCCTGTACTATTTGTCATAGTTTTATAGAGTTTTTGACCCACATGCAGAAACTCCAGGAGACTAGTAAAATTTAACAGTTTTATTGCTCTCCCCTAAATGCAGATCGCAAAATGCTAGAAGAAGTCTCCAGAAACCCAAATGATGTGCAGGTTAATCCCCTTCAGAGATATAAAACAAGATTTATAGTGAGCACAACTAATTGTTGCATGGTCGATAAATTGTCCCATCTGAGCTGGGGATCTCTACAGTTCCTCCAGAGTTAGCATGGGTCTCTAGGTTGCTTCTCCGATTAATTCAATTCAATTCAATTCAGTTTATTTATATAGCACCAATTCACAACACATGTCGTCTCAAGGCACTTCACAAAAGTCAGGTACATACATTCCAATTAATCCTAACCATTGAACAATGCAGTCAGATTCTGTTATTTATTCAAATTGGATAAAAAGTTTTTCTATCTAAGGAAACCCAGCAGATTGCATCCAGTCAGTGACTTGCAGCATTCACTCCTCCTGGATGAGCATGTAGAGACAGTGGACAGTCACTGGCGTTGACTTTGCAGCAATCCCTCATACTGAGCATGCATGTAGCAACAGTGGAGAGGAAAAACTCCCTTTTAACAGGAAGAAACCTCCAGCAGAACCAGGCTCAGTGTGAGCGGCCATCTGCCACGACCGACTGGGGGTTAGAGAGAACAGAGCAGAGACACAAAGAGAACAAAGAAGCACTGATCCAGGAGTCCTTTCTATGGGAAGGAAAAGGTAAATGTTAATGGATGTAGCTCCTTTAGTCGTTTCACCTAGAAAGAAAGAACAGATAAACTCTGAGCCAGTTTTCAAGGTTAGAGTCTGAAAGAGAGCACATAGAGTTAGTCACAGTAGAAGCTCAGTCAGTAGCCATGTCTAGGAGAGAGAAAGGGTTAAACACTAAAGACAGGGCCATGTGGATCATCGACAGAGGGTGAGCATCAAGCCGCCGCCAGCAGAAGCTTGGAGGACTCCCCTCTCCAGAAAGGTGTCACAGGTAGACACAGAGTCAGGCCAGGTGTAGCTTCTAGGAAGAGAAAAGAGAGAGAACAAAGTTAAAAGCTGAGATAACAGCAAATAATACAAAAATGAAGAGTAGCGATTAATGGTTACGTTGCCGGGCCTGTTAGTTAAGGAGGATTTGTCAGACAAAGAGAGAAGGGAGCAAGACATGCAGCAAGGGTCGGGAATGGAACTGCCTTAAAGACTAATACTCTCTGTATATGGAGCACCTGCTCCAGACCTACACCGTGCTGCGCCGCTGATGGCCATGTCTTGGTAGGTCTGCAGTTGGTCCATCCTCTATCCATGTTCAGATGATGGACTGAACAGAGCTTTGGGAGATGTTCAAAGCTTGAGATCCACAACTTTATCCCTGACTAATCACAGGTTGTACTGGAATTCAATTAGGGGTATCAGAGTTTAAGGGTTCTGAATACAAATCCGATTCCTGAACTACCTCAGGTCACTGTACTTGGCTGCGTCTAAATGAGGTATGATGCAACCTCATCTGTTGCTTGGGGGATTTGTTCTCCTGCATTCCTGTATTTCCAGGTCAGTTTGATTTATTCTTCAATTCAGCACATATCTCTGACTTAAACTTCTTAAAAACATAAACCTGTAAGCAGCTGCTACGTTTCATCCCTGTGCTGGGATATGGAAGATTAAGGGATGCAGTTGCAGCACTGATCAGGTGCCTGCAACACCAGCCCTTTTTTCCTTGTTCAGTGTTCAATAAATTATTAAACTTCCTATTTCGCCTGCTTTCCCAATGTTCCTGGACAACAACTGACTTATACTACTTTATGATTTCCATTTGGCTAAATAACCTTATAAAAATATAACAAAGAATAAAATTAGGAAGTTGCAGCCATGTTGGCCAAGGTTTTTTGTTATTTCCATTTTGGTAATATTCTAGCAAAAAATGAGCAATTCCTATTGAGTGCTTAAAATAAATGTCCAGCCTCTCCCAGCCCTCAGAATTAGGGTCAATTTTATGAAAAACAAGGTTGCTTTTAATTTCATCCTTCCACAAACAGGCCATAAATCCCCAAAGCTGCAGTCACAGCTTATTAGCAGCGACTGTGATTTAATAACAAACAGCCAATATTTGCTGAACAGCTGCGTTTCTTGATTTGCAACAACAAAAATCAGTTCTTTTAAATAGTGAAAGAAGAACTGTTGGAAGCTCAGCCGAGCAGAACCGGAGGTGCTGAAACATTCATCTTCATCCAGTTATTTTCCCGTCTTCATCGCTGTGAGGGGACTGAACTACACTAACAAGATCTGTGCTGCAGGCTGCACACATTAATACACATATGAGCAGAAATCCTCTTTTTTACTAAACTTACTGCTTCAGTTTGATGGAATAAAAAATTAATCTTTGGCAGTTTAATAAAAAAAACGTGTATTTTAGTCATTCTGATTGACAAAGAGAAGCAGAATGGTTGCTTTAAAGGAAGTGCTGCTTAAACTCATTTCTCTTTTTTCAACTGTGGTTATCACCAAGGAAACAGGATTTCATCATTGGTTTGCATCAAAGGAGCTTCATTCACAAGCAGGAATTTTAGTGCTCTTACGATTGCGTCCAAATCAACATTTATTAAATCATCTTTAACTTTAAGGAGGGAGGTTCAACTGCTGGTCCTCAACTATGGTCATGAGATATAGATCATGACTGAAAGAATAAGATCCTGGATGCAAGCAGCTAAAACAAGCTTCCTCCATAAGGTGGTTGGACGCGGCCTTAGAGATGAGATTAGGAGCTCATCTTCAGAGAAGAGCTTGACGTAAAGCTCTGGCTGATATGGATCACAGGCAGACAGTTCAGGTTGTTTTGGCAAATGATCAGGATGCTTCCTTTTGGAGGTTTTCCCAACACGCACCCCTAGAGAGACCCAGAATTCAAGTGGAGAGACTTCATTCATTCATTCTGGCCTAAAGTCTGGTTTTACTGCAGGACCTGTTACCCCTGTGACCTGATCTGAGATAGGCGAAAAGCATTGAATGGATGTCTGGATGGACTGGGTTGCCAGTGGTGCAGAACTTTCCCAGGAGTGGCAGGAGGCAGGTGTGAGTGTTTCCAGATGCATAGGAAGGCAGAGCCTTTTGGTTGGTGTCCAGATGTCCAGAATGGCAGCAAGAAAGTCACCAAGAGCGGCCTGACAGTCTGCGAATGAAGTCTCTTTCAGACTGTTTGGACATCTGGAAAAAAGACCATCTTCGTGTGTGGCGTTGCCTTTTGCACAAGGTAGTGAGCAAACCTGCAACTGTGCCTAAAGATACAGGAGCAATTTCCTGAACAATGTGTTTTCATCTACAAAGGAGCACGCTGTCCCAAGGCAAAAGACATATTTAAGTTCCTCAAGCTTGGCTCTGATAAAACTGCAAAATGATTCTGATTGTTGTCCGTGAGGCAGACACCCTTTCTACTTTTAAGGCTAGGCTTAAAACTTTCCTTTTTGATAAAGCTTATAGTTAGAGTGGCTTAGGTTATCCTGAGCTATCTTCCCTTTATTTTTACCTCCGTCTTCCCTTTTCCCTCCCTGTTGAATGGAGTAAGGGGGGAATCAGGATTAGTCTAAACCGGGGTCTCAATTATGGTTGAGGTTGGGAAACACACCCTCCATTTCTGCTACTGTATGACCCCCCCTCTTTTCCAATTTGGGTTTTTAAAATCAGTCTGACAGAGAGGCGGGATCCCAATCGTTGTGGTTTTTTTGTATAACCCATGACCATCAGGGGTCTAAATGACAAACTGTCTACTTTTAAAAGGCTAGGCTTAAAACTTTCCCTTTTTGATAAAAGCTTATAGTTAGAGTGGCTTAGGGTTATCCTGAGCTATTTTCTGTAAAATTATGCTGCTATAGGCTTTTGGGCTGCTGGGGGAAAAATGACCACTTTTCCCCCCTCTTCGCTACTTTCTCACGCTACTCTCCATTTTTGTATTATTTCTGTTATTTTTTCCTTTTTAACTTTGTTCTCTCTTTTTTTCTTCCTAGAAGCTACACCCTCCTGACTCTGTGTCTACCTGTGACACCTTTCTGGAGGGGGGGGGGACCATCCGAGCTTCTGCTGACAACAAATTAATGCTCACCCTCTACCGATGATCCACATGGCCCTGTCTTTTAGTGTTTAAAACCCCTTTCTCTCTCCTAGACATGGCTACTGACTGAGCTTTTACTGTAACTAATTTATATGTGCTCTCCTTTCAAACTCTAAACTTGAAAACTGGCTCAGGTTTTTTGTTCTTTTCTTTCTAGGTGAAAAGACTAAGGAGGCTACATCCATTAAAAATTTACCCTTTTCCTTCCCATAGAAAGTACTCCTGGAAACAGTGCTTTTTTTGTTCTCTTTGTGTCTCTGCTCCCGTTCCTCTAACCCCCGTCGTTCGGGCAAATGGCCGCTCAAAACTGAAACCCGGTTCTGGTTCTGCTTTGGGGGTTTTTTTTCCTGTTTTAAAAGGGGGGTTTTTCCTCTCCACTGTCACTAAAAATGCATGCTAAAGTATGGGGGGTTGCTGAAAAGCCCAACGGGGGGGTGACTTTTCCACTGCCCTCTCCCTTCCCTCTTTCCAGGGGGGAGTGAATGTTTGCTGGTCACTGACGGGAAATTCAATCTGTTTGGGTTTCCTTAGATAGAGAAATTTTTTAAACCCAATTTGAAAAAAAAATGAATTTGACGGGAAACTGGTTCCCCAATGTTAAGTTTAATTTTTTTTTTGTATGAACCTGCCCTTTTTGTGAAGGGGCCTTGAGACAACATGTGTTGTGAATTGGCCTATAAAAAAATAAACGGGAATTGAATTAAAATTTTTTTCCCCTGAGGGTTTCGTTTGCCCCAAGGGCTCTGGCTTCTCTTCGATTGGACTGCACAGATAACAGGTCCAGGAGAAAAACCCAGACTCCTCTCTCTAGCAGCACTCAAGCGCTTCTCCATGGAGGTTTATACATTAACCCTCCAGTGAGTTCTGGTCTTCTTCTAGTGGGAAATCTTAAGGACCATAGCCTCAGACTCGGCTGACTCACTGACTCGATTTCACATTTTACTTTGAGCCGCTCCAGTGCTCTCCAGGCTCATAGATTAAATGCTTGAGCAGAACCACATCATTTCCAAACAGCAAGGAGAGGTTCCTTTAGACTGAAAAGAAAAAAAATTATTGAAAAAAGTTTTAAAAAATTTTTAAAATTTTCCCAAACTGTTTTTAATTACTTGACTAGGGCCTTATCCCTCAAAACAGGGTAAATCGTTTTCCTTTTGATAAAAACCTTTTATGTAACTTCTTGACCAATAGGGCAGCAGTGTCATGCTGGGACTTAGCACTGAGCTAAAAAACTGGAGGACTAAATCTGTCTCCAACACAAGGAAAAATACGTGACTGGTTCGGAAATTCAAATAAAAGTGGACCGACTCTGATACCTTTGATGAATTTAAAAAGCTAAAAAGTGATATTATGATGTTGTAATATTTTTTTATCCTATAACAATAGTTCTTGATTGCCTCTTGCAGGCCCTCCCCTTTTAAGGGCCAGATTTATTTAAACTTTATGAGGGGAATGTAGTTTTTTTCGTTCTCCCGAGGGGGAAAATTTCCCCGGCTGCTGGAAAGATGCTTCTGAGATGATGAGAGAAAGCTGGAACACCAAAACCACACAGTCTGAATGACACCTCCCTTAAGATCCGCTTTATGGGACGTGTGTCTCTGAAAGTCCGGTCAGATGGGACACTGCTTCAATGCAGTCGGCTGAATGGGAATGTAACAAAGAGCAACCCTTACAGTGCACAGCAACTGAACCGGTCCTCCTAGGAACCTCTTCCTCCAAGACCTTGATACTCACTGTAGATTCATCTATTCATTTATTTCCCCTGAACTCCCCTCCATCCAAATTTTTTGGGTTTTTAGGAGATTAAAAGGGCCCAAATTTGGGAAAATCAAACATCCCCTTTTTCGAGTGAAAGGGTTTTCCCAGGAAGATGCCAAAATGTTTTCCCCAAACTCCCCCAAAAGGTTTTTTCACCTCAAAGGGCCCGCAAATTTTCACCACAAAAAGGCTTTAAGCAAAATCCTCTGGGTGCGATGAGGCACCAATCCATCTTTTGATCTACTGGGACTTTGTGTTACTGCAGAAGATCAAGATACTGAAACTGACCAGCGGGAAGCAGAAATAAAACTGGGCAAACTTAATTTCTAAAATTTTTAAAACAATGTTTTTACTCTATTAGAAAATGAGTCCAAATTGATGAATTTTCAGGAGATTTCTGTCCATTTCTGACAGCAAAGAATAAAGTAGATATACAGTGTCTTCTAAGAGTATTCAGACCACTGGAACATTCCACCACAACCACGAAGATCACACGAAAGAACCAGGAGCCGCCTGGGCTGATGAGCTATTTATAACTGCATGAAGGAACATCTCAAGATCTTATTTTTCTTCCAAGCAGCCAGACTTTCTTCAGATCTTACAAAACAGTCTTGATCAATTGTTCTTCGGGCTTTTTGAATTTCTTTACATTTTTCTTTGGCAGCTTTTTCCTTCATTTTCACTTAACTCTGACCTCTGAATCATCCAGACTCAAATTGCTCCTAAAATCAATGGATGAACTAATATTGTGTGTCAAAATATAACAGACAACTCAGCAAAGAACCAGTTTTAAAGTGGATCTTGAGGCTCTTTGTTACAAGCAGCCTCTCACAAATTCCCATTAAATCTGTGAAAAATCATTCATGAGTTTATTTTTTTAAATAATTCTGTTGAAGCATGTTTGAAAAACAATGTCTGACTTTCATTTGTTCATTTTCATAGAATTTTTATTCATTATTACCTTTGTCAGATTCAAGTTATTTCTGTGACCATTGTGGGTTTTTCTTTCATTAACCGAGGGGTACCAACAATTTTGTCCACGTGTGTAACCCCACTAGTATTGGTGGGGAAGTAAACCCATAGATCACCAGTCAACTGCTGGTCCTGTTGTCCTTTAACTCAGATGGTCGTTTGTAACAAACCAGCTGGTGTTTTAGGTTAAACCATCCCATCTAAATCTGAGCATCCTACAATCAATACAGTTCACGCTGCATGGATGTCACATAATCGTCTCACGGTCAATTAACCAGAACTGGTTGAGAGAGAGACAGACAAAGAGAGAGGGAGAGAGGAGGCATGCAGGTGTTTCCTCAGTTTATCCTGTTAGAAGGTGATCTTCCCACCAAGACTGAGGACAAAAGAGCATGTTAAGCTCTGCTTGGAATTTAACTAGGACAGTGAGCTTTGGTTAGCTGGGAGTAACATTGAGGTTTTCAGCAGCAAACACTCCAGGTGGCTCTGCTGTGAAACAAAGGATGAATACATGTACAGGCACCTCATTTCCACTGTTAGGTAAGGTAGAGGATCTGTGGTACTGTGGGCTATATTGCTTGGCACCTTTAACTCTTTGAAATACTGAGACATTTCAATTAAAACTCTGGTGACTTTTGCCAGAAAGATATAAATGAGTCAATTGGTCTTTCAGCAGAATGAGGATCTAAAACATTGAGTATGTCCAGATCTACAGGTGAACCATGAAGCATTGAGGCTGGTTCAACAGACTCAGGACTCTGGACCGTCTGCAGGGATGCCTCTCTCGGTGTGCTCCACCCTGTTAAATATTATAGAAAATGTTAAATTGTACGTCTTGCATTTTAAACTTCTATGTAGGGAAAATTGTATGCATATATATGCAAAATTATAGGAAACGTTAACACAAATGGAAACAATGCGTCCATAAAACTGAAATGAATAATATGAATCAAATAAGAGAAAAAAAATGACAAAATGGGCACGGCGCTGGTGGTGTAAGGGTTAATCGCGTGACCACATATAGAGGCTATAGTCCTCGATAGGGGCGTCCCGGGTTCAAGACCCAGACCTGGTGACCTTTGCCAAATGTATCACCCTCTATCTTTGCCCCTCTTTCCTGTCTGCCTACTGTCGAAAAATGAAATACAAAGACCTCTAGAGCTGAAAAAATATCCTTTGTCATCAAAAAAAGATGACAAAACTAAATAATACTTCTTCTGGACCTTTAATAGAAGCTCAAATCAAAAGATCTTCAGTTTACTTATAAAAATATTCCAGTTAGTCCTTTGTGGGCCTAAGAGGACACAGTTATTGAATTTATTTGAGACAGAGTGAGAAAACGTGAAGGAAACATCTGGGTTAAAGAGTGGAAAGAGATAAAAAGCTCATTCTTCATCAAATTTCCTTTCCTCACCTGTTTTATGTCCTTTTTCACTTATTACTACGACCACAGAGCACATTATACAAACACATCAGCTGAAGGAGAAAGAGGTGATACAGGATGGCGAATCATCGTGTGGTGAGGCATCAATCATGGTTAGATTATTCTGACAGTGGTTGTCTGAATGAACAGTGATTTAATGGATCAGACCCAGGAACCTTGACTTCGTCGCACCTCTGTAGGAAGGTAATGTTCATGGCACCAGAAGAAGAAATATGAAAAAAATGATTCCTGGGTTCATGTTTGCATGTTCAAGGTAAAACTGAAAGGTTCAAAATTAGCTATAGATGCTAGTAATCATGCAAGTTTAAATCTGTTTATATTTTAATTTTCCTGAAGTCACATCTAATTAGTGCACTATGTGCAGCTGACAGTCATAATCACAGTGAGCATAAAAAATGGCAACAGCTGTGGCCGGAAAATGTTTGGAGGCGATCATTTCTGGTTTCCAGAGCATCAAGTACCGTGGCTTTGTCTCCTACAGGCTGCCAAGGAATGTCATCCAGGATGTTTACGAGTTTACAAGT
This sequence comes from Crenichthys baileyi, assembly GCA_036173005.1. Classification (NCBI taxonomy): domain Eukaryota; kingdom Metazoa; phylum Chordata; class Actinopteri; order Cyprinodontiformes; family Goodeidae; genus Crenichthys; species Crenichthys baileyi. Next base: position 220,534 of record JAHHUM010001197.1, read on the forward strand.
ATCAAGGTCCTCCAGCAGTTTGGGGAGGTGATAAAAGTAGCTACCCAAGTGGGAACGTTTTTAAAACCTGCTGCCCCTGTGTATCCCTGACCTTTACTATTTATATATACATATAATATATATATATATATATAGTAGTATATATTCTATAGTAGCATAGTATATATATATAGTCTATATATACTCCTCAACTCTCCTGTTTTCCACCAGTAACTGTCCGTCGGGAGCTCACAGGGTCAATATAACTGGGCCGGCGGCCGGGCTGCTATAGCCAACCTTTGGTCAGTCATGCCAGCAATGAGCCAACGCGGTTCCATCGTGCAAGAGCACAAATCTTGGCTGTGGACAATGTGAAACATGTGTATTGTTCTCTGATGCGTTCCACCTTTACTGTTTTCCCTCACATCCGGGAGAGTTACGGTGTGGAGAAGCCCCAAAGAAGCGTACCACCCAGACTGTTTGCATGCCCAGAGTGAAGCATGGGCGTGCCATATCATGGCTTCCCTGTGCCCAATACTTGTGCTAGATGTGGCACGGTCACTGCCAAGAACTACAGAACCATTCTTGAGGACCATGTGCATCCAATGGTTCAACATTGTATCCTGAAGGCGGTTCCGTGTATCAGGATGACAATGACGGATGAAACAATACACACAGGCAAGACTGGTGAAAGATTGGTTTGATGAACATGAAAGTGAAGTTGAACTCTCCCATGGCCTGCACAGTCACTGATCTGAAATATTATTGAGCCACTTTGGGGTGTTTTGGAGGAGCGAGTCAGGAAACTTTTCCTCCACCAGTATCACGTAGTGACCTGGGCCACTATCCTGCAAGAAGAATGGCTTAAAATCCCTCTGACCACTGTGCAGGACTTGTATATGTCATTCCCAAGACGAATTGACGCTGTATTGGCCGCAAAAGGAGGCCCTACACCATACTAATAAATTATTGTGGTCTAAAACCAGGTGTTTCAGTTTCATTGTCCAACCCCTGTATATGTGTATATATATATATATATATATATACACCATGCTGAGATCCAACAAGCTGTCTGAAGCCTAGCTTCACATGAGCCTGGCGAGGTGTTCCTAGATGTCTCAAAAGAATCTGAAATCAGCCTTTCCACTGTACAGAAAACATTCTACAGGTGGAGGACTTTCAAAGCAACTGCCAACATGCCCTGGCTCTCCAAGCAAGATTACCCTGAAAGCAGACAGCAAGATGCTTGAAGTCTATGACTACAGTCTTGGTACTGTTGACATAAAAGTTAATGTCTGTCCAATCAGAAGGAGACTGAAAGTTAAACTTTTATTGGAGTTGAGCAAGGAAGAAAGCTTTGCTCTCGAAGAAACACATGAAGGTCAGACTGAAGTTCCTGAGAGAAAATTGGCAAAGACCAGGACTTGTGGTAAACTGTTGTTGGGACAGATGAGTGCATCAGACTAATTAATTGGAAACCAAAACAGAAGAAATGTTTAGCATAAACCAAATGCAGCATTCCCGGAGAAGAAAATTATATCAACTGTGGAGCATGGAGGTGGAAGTGTCATAGTTTGGAAACGCTTTACTGTTGCAGGACCTGGCCACCTCCCCATCATAGGCTCCACCCTGATTTCTCTTGTGTATCAGATGGTGCCTGAGATAGTTGTGAGACTATCTGTAAAATATAAAAGCTGAAGACGAACTGGACCCTGCAACACGACAAAGATCCAAAACATAAATCCACCGAGGACTGGCTGAGCACTGAGAGATAGAAAAGTCCTGGAATGGCCTAGTCAAAGCTCAGATCTTGATCTCATTGAGATGCTGTGGGTGACTTTAGTGGGCTGAACATGCAAGAAACATCTCACAGCTGAAAGTGAGGAGTGGAGCAAACTGTCCTTAGACTGATGTCAGAGATGGTAGAAGGTTGCAGAAAGCATCTCACTGAAGTTATTTCAACCAAAGGGGGTAAAACTAGCTAGTAGTAGGTAGGATGTCCTTATTTTCTCTTAGCTAGTTGACATCTTTTCTAGAGTAAAATAAGCTTTATTTTTGGTGATATTAAATGACTTGCTCTTCTGGAGATAAAAATATTGATTAGACTTAAATATGTGAACATTTTTAATAAAGAACTTAATATTCAGAGCAGTGTCTTGTTTTTTCCTTATGGCTGTATAGGCAGCTGCTCTCAGAGAACAATTCAATTCAATTCAATTCAGTTTATTTATATAGCGCCAATTCACAACACATGTCGTCTCAAGGCTCTTCACAAAAGTCAGGTTCATACATTACAATTAATCTTAACCATTGAACAGTGCAGTCAGATTCAGTTATTTATTCAAATTGGATAAAAAGTTTTTCTGTCTAAGGAAACCCAGCAGATTGCATCCAGTCACTGACTTGCAGCATTCACTCCTCCTGGATGAGCATGTAGAGACAGTGGACAGTCACTGGCGTTGACTTTGCAGCAATCCCTCATACTGAGCATGCATGTAGCAACAGTGGAGAGGAAAAACTCCCTTTTAACAGGAAGAAACCTCCAGCAGAACCAGGCTCAGTGTGAGCGGCCATCTGCCACGACCGACTGGGGGTTAGAGAGAACAGAGCAGAGACACAAAGAGAACAAAGAAGCACTGATCCAGGAGTCCTTTCTATGGGAAGGAAAAGGTAAATGTTAATGGATGTAGCTCCTTTAGTCGTTTCACCTAGAAAGAAAGAACAGATAAACTCTGAGCCAGTTTTCAAGGTTAGAGTCTGAAAGAGAGCACATATAATTAGTTACACTAAAAGCTTAGTCAATTGCTATATCTAGGAGAGAGAAAGGGTTAAACACTGAAAGACAGGGCCATGTGGATCATCGGTAGAGAGTGAGCATTAAGTTGTTGCCAGCAGAAGCTTGGACGATGCCCCTCTCCAGAAAGGTGTTACAGGTAGACACAGAGTCAAGTCAGGTGTAGCTTCTAGGAAGAGAAAAGAGAGAGAACAAAGTTAAAAGCTGAAATAACAGCAAATAATGCAAAATTGGAGAGTAGTGTGAGAATGTAGCGAAGAGGGTGAAGATGGTCATTATGTCCTCCGGCAGCCTAAGCCTATAGCAGCATAACTACAGAGACAGTTTCAGTTTCAGTTTATTTATTTATATAGCGCTTATTTACAACAATGTCGTCTCAAGGCACCCCACAAAGAGTCCGGAACGGCGCAGGGCCACCTGGGAGGCCAGACCAAACCACCGAGTGCCAGAGGCCGGCCACCCCAGAACGGGCCACGTGTAGGGGAACTAAGTAAAATAATAAACTGATAAAGTTTGTCCATCTAGAGCCCACTGATGGTCATTGTTATACTAAAAACCACAAGGATTGGGATACCTCTCTCTGTCAGACTGATTATAACCATTGGAAAAGTGAAGGGGGTCATACAGGTAGCAGAAATGGAGGGTGTGTTTGCACCTCAACCATAACGGAGCCGGTTTAGGCTAAACCTGACTCCCCCTTACTCCATCCAACAGGGAGGGAGGAAGGCGGAGGTAAAGGATAACTAAAGGATCTGCCTCCCATTCTACTTCTAGAGACTCTAGGAACCACCAGTAAACCTGCAGTCCGAGAACGAAGTGCGCTGTTAGGGACATATGGAACAATCAGATCTCTGATGTATGATGGAGCTAAATCATTAAGGGCTTTATATGTGAGAAGGAGAATTTTAAATTCTATTCTGGATTTAACAGGGAGCCAATGAAGGGAAGCTAAAGTAGGAGAAATATGATCTCTCTTTTTAATTTTTATCAGAACTCTTGCTGCAGCATTTTGAATCAGCTGAAGGCTTTTAAATGCATTTTGTGGACATCCTGATAGTAAATAATTACAATAGTCCAGCCTTGAAGTAACAAATGCATGGACTAGTTTTTCAGCGTCACTCCTGGATAGGTTATTTCTAATTTTGGCAATGTTCCGGAGATGAAAGAAGGAAATCCTGGAAACCTGTTTAATATGGGATTTAAATGACATGTCCTGGTCAAAAATAACACCAAGGTTTTTACTTTATTTTTGGAGGTCGATGACCAGATGACCAGCATATCCCATCAAAACAGTGGGAAAACATGCTAATATTAACTTAACACTTTAGCAAACTGTGCCACATGAACATTGTCATTAGGAAGATATGAGTTTTACCAAGGCTGTAGCTGTATGTGTTGAGTATCATGTCTTAGAAGCGCCGGCTGTGACAAAATATCTGTTGCTGTCCAGAAAAACAGATACTGTAGCTTTAAGAATGGAATTGGCATGTTAGTTTTAATGCACTTTGAAGCTACAGAGTTTTAAGGTATATATTAATTTTATTAACCAATACAGTATTGAATTGGGTATTTTTACAAGTAAATGCATCATCTTAAATGACTGGTATCGGTATCTTGGAAAAGAAATGCAAGCTATTATCAAAGCCTAAAGTTTATTTACCCACTAACATAAGATGATAAGTTGTTTTGGCCTTGCATTATCCAACACAAAAAGGATTACATTTGCGATACAGTCATTTCTAAATTTGAATTTGGTTTTCAGGTATGATGCCCTTGTGTACTCACGGTTGGCAAAGCTTGATGAGGTCCTGGTCAGTGGTTCCAGGTGGCAGACCACGAATATACAGGTTGGTCTTACTGAGCTGCTCCATCCCTCCCTGGCTGCAGCTGTTGGTGCTGGGGCTGGGAGGAGCCATTGGATGAGGGGGTGGAGCATAGGGCTGCTGGAAAAAAAGGAGAGACAGTTCAATACAAACTGATAATAGATATTTTTGGAAAAAACATTTTATTTGAGAAAAAGACACTGGGGTGAGTAGTGACAATAACTGAGGAAGAAGCTGAAAATATTTGAAAATGAATTTAAAAATACATCTCTTGAAGAAACTGCAGGTACTTACAGTTCAGCTTCACTACAAAAAGACAAGACATTGTAGGGCAGCAGTGAGATGGAAAGGAGATGAAATCAGTGTTGGTAAGAGATAAAAAGAAAACAGCAGGTAATAAGGAGTACAATTGAAATAACATCCTTATGATCGGAAATAGGAAAGAAATTGCTCTCCACAATAACAATATTTCAAAAATTGCTTTCAGGTGAGATCATGAATGCTCCATATGATTTCTGTTTTCCAGTTCACTTCATTTTGTTTTAAGTAAACATTTCACTGGGGAGGCTCTCACAAATTAGGCTTCATATGGCTTCCAGCAGCTTATAAACAGTTTTAAATGATGGCAAGCTCTGCTCACTACTAAAATTGCCAGAACCAATTTCATTACACTGTGAAACAATTTTCACCTCCAAGGGTGTGAGATCCTGATGCAATAATCCACTCCAGTATATTTCCTTCTAAATTTGAATGTCTTTTTCAGTGTAATCCTCAACTTGCAAAACTTATTCTAAATTTGATGCCTCCTTTGTTTTTCCTCTTCCTCTTCTCAACGTCTCTAGCATCTTTTATTTGCTTTTTGTTCTGTTTGTAAAGATTCATGATACAGGAGTCAGGGCCCCCTCCTCACAGACCTTTATATCTCTATTGCAGGGACACTGCAAATTATGACAAAGAGAAAGAGCTGAAGGCCCGTGGGTATGAAAGGAGGGAGAGACGAAAAGAACTGGAAAAACATTGAAAACATGGAAAAAGAAGAAAGAAAATGACAATGTATAATGCAAAAAAAGAAATAATGACTGATGTATGAAGCAGAGAAAAACAAAGTAGCCAGCCAGTAAGAGAGTAAGACATAACAATACCACCAACAGCTCTAGTTAACCAGGTTAACCCTTATCCTCCCAGCGGAAGACCTCAAAACCCCAAACTGTGATGTGAAAACACACACACTCTTATTTTAAAACACATACACACTCACACCATTAGCCCTCCAATTTGCCCCTAACGTTAACAGCGACTGTTGGAGCATGGCTGATTTGATGCGCTATTTTAAGCGTGTGTGCCATGCCAGCGTGTCGACTCCCACTTCTCAGACAAAGAGCTGGGGCCCCTGGAGCGTGAAGAGGGAGTCACGTCCATCAATGGTCGGCCAATTACCACGCTGAGCTAAACGGAACTGATGGGGAGCCACTCTCTTTGCCATACTAACGCACACACTGTACGCTTGAATATGACTGTGGACTGACAAGAACACACTTACACACAAAAACAACTTTCTTAATACAGGTGAGAAAAACATATATTACTAATAACAACCTAAGACTTTTACCTACCTCAAACCAAAATCCAGTGATCTGAGATAACCTAAAGATAACTCCACTGAACAAGATATAATAGCCCCTTCACACTTAAGTATGAAGACCCCTGGCTCAAGTAAAAAATCTCTCTATTTATATTACATTATTTATCTTAGCATGTTTCATTTGATATGTAGCTCAGTCCCAGGTATTTTGGACATGTAGAAAAACATGCATGCTGTAGTGGAAGAAATGGCAGAGTAATTCAATAAATACATATTTGACCACCCTGAGTAAACTCAATCTCAGTACCTGTTGCAAACAACAATGGAAATTTGTGTAAAAAGTTTAAAAGAATCATGTCTGGGGCTTTCGAAACTGTATTGTAGGCACATTCTTTTCATTATCTAAAGAATCTTGGTTTCTGTATGTTTTACCCTTTTTAATGAGACTTACAGAGAAAGAAAGACTGTATTGGTGACTGCAGTGTCCTGTCTTTGTGTTCAATTTGAGCAACGTGGTACTTACAAATCCCCATACAATTGTTTAGAAAGAGCTACGAATGCCCCAGCTGATATTAAACGTTAAATCTGACCATTTCCATGGTAAAGGGCTAACCTTAAGAGCATTATAAATAAGTCATCTGAACATTGAGTAAATATACTAACATTAACTATCTACTTCATCAAACTGTCATCAGGAAAAGCATTTTGAAAAAAAGGTTTTTTGAAGACTTTAGCTATTTGTGTTGAGATCTAAAATCTAAAAACATTTGTTTCTGTGAAGATGAAGAGATAGAGCAATGTCTTGAACGTCATTGGTGCGTGAGTTTGGAGGGACACAACAATACTAATGTGGACCATGAAAAACTAATGAAAGGCATTTGTTACTGTTCTGTGTTTTAAAAGTTGCTGAGTTAAAAGCATGTACAGTCATATTCAATAAATAGGAATATTGAAAAGTTAATTTAATTAAGTAACAAAATTCACCAAGTGAAACATGTTATATAGATTAATTACAGTGTCAGACTGGAACTGTGTGAGCAAATTACTTTTCTTAAATAGGTTGGTATTTGGGCCAAAAAAAGTATGTTTAGGACATTCAAAGTTTTCTGACCTGTCATTGTCCAATTTTGGTTAAACTGCGTGAATTGTTGCCCCAGATTCCTAGCTCACCCACTCACTGGATATTTATCTTTTTGACCATTCTCTTTAAATATAAGAGATGGTTGTGTGTGAAAATCCCAGAAGATCAGCATTTTCTGAAATACATAAATGACCAGGCTATCTAGCACCAACAATTATGCCACGTCAAAAGTCAATTAACACACGTTTGTTCCCAATTCTGATGCCTTGTTTGGACATCACCAAAGTTTCTTTAGTCATCTGGAGTCACCTAGATAACTAAATGTATCAAGCAATTGAACAGGGTGACCTGATAAAGTGGCCAATGAGTGTACTTCATATACAGGGGTTGGACAATGAAACTGAAACACCTGTCATTTTAGTGTGGGAGGTTTCATGGCTAAATTGGACCAGCCTGGTAGCCAGTCTTCATTGATTGCACATTGCACCAGTAAGAGCAGAGTGTGAAGGTTCAATTAGCAGGGTAAGAGCACAGTTTTGCTCAAAATATTAAAATTCACACAAAATTATGGGTGACATACCAGAGTTCAAAAGAGGACAAATTGTTGGTGCACGTCTTGCTGGCGCATCTGTGACCAAGACAGCAAGTCTTTGTGATGTATCAAGAGCCACGGTATCCAGGGTAATGTCAGCATACCACCAAGAAGGACAAACCACATCCAACAGGATTAACTGTGGACGCAAGAGGAAGCTGTCTGAAAGGGATGTTCGGGTGCTAACCCGGATTGTATCCAAAAAACATAAAACCACGGCTTCCAAAATCACGGCAGAATTAAATGTGCACCTCAACTCTCCTGTTTCCACCAGAACTGTCCATCGGGAGCTCCACAGGGTCAATATACACAGCTGGGCTGCTATAGCCAAACCTTTGGTCACTCATACCAATGCCAAACGTCGGTTTCAATGGTGCAAGGAGCGCAAATCTTGGGCTGTGGAGAATGTGAAACATGTATTGTTCTCTGATGAGTCCACCTTTACTGTTTTCCCCACATCCGGGAGAGTTACGGTGTGGAGAAGCCCGAAAGAAGCGTACCACCCAGACTATCGCATGCCCAGAGTGAAGCATGGGGGTGGATCAGTGATGGTTTGGGCTGCCATATCATGGCATTCCCTTGGCCCAATACTTGTGCTAGATGGGCGCGTCACTGCCAAGGACTACCGAACCATTCAAGGCAGTGCCCTGTATCAGGATGACAATGCACCAATACACACAGCAAGACTGGTGAAAGATTGGTTTGATGAACATGAAAGTGAAGTTGAACATCTCCCATGGCCTGCACAGTCACCAGATCTGAATATTATTGAGCCACTTTGGGGTGTTTTGGAGGAGCGAGTCAGGAAACGTTTTCCTCCACCAGTATCACATAGTGACCTGGCCACTATCCTGCAAGAAGAATGGCTTAAAATCCCTCTGACCACTGTGCAGGACTTGCGAAGACGAATTGACGCTGTATTGGCCACAAAAGGAGGTCCTACACCATACTAATAAATTATTTTGGTCTAAAACCTGGTGTTTCAGTTTCATTGTCAACCCCTGTATATGATATATGAAGACCTGATTTGCAAAATGTGCTTAATTTCGTTATGTTTGGACCCTCATAAAATACAAATTTTAAATAAGATGTTTTTGAAATAAACCAACATGTGCAAGATGGGCTTTCCTCCTTGACACACATCTTGCTTTGTAGAAATGGCTGCACAAGCTGCAAAGAGAAAGAACAAAACTAAGCAACATTTACTCATGGTTCTGTGATGTGGCAGCTGTAAATAGCTATTTTAAACTCTTGAGTGTTCTATTGGAGGTATTTACTCCATCTTAGAGTTTCTTGAACTTTCACAGCTGCAGTTCAAGCCTTGACCTTGAGATTTTTACCTTTTATATCCCGCTCTTAGCTCTTCATTTTACGTTGTCCAAGTTCACTGTGGCCTACACTATTCAAACATTGCTGCAAATGCCATCTCACTACACAGATTCTTACTCATCCAGGACATGTCAAATCTAAAAAAGGTACAACCCCCCCCCCAAAAAAAAACAACAACTGGACTTCAGTTCTTGTAGTTAAAGACGTTTTGGTCTTCATCTGAAGGGCTTTTTCAATTCAAATACTCATGGGGAGCTGTACGTTAATGCAAAAGTCCCTCTCTTTTATTCAGACTTTCTTTTATAATGTCTTTCAGTGATCCACACAGCTCTCCTCCTCCTTCTCTTCACTAGGCTCCAGGCTTGGCTTGCATTCTACTATTTGGAATTCATGTGTCTCGCCCTATCGATTTGCTTTCATATTTTAAGGTCAGAAGCTGAAATCTTACACAATGAGGCATGGAGGGTCAAAATGAGCCCATTACTTACAGTGCTGGGCGAAGAGGCACAGAGTGAGGTTATCCAAAGGGAAAAGAAAGAAGGCTGGAAAAGTCCGCTGGGATGAGGAATGGACTGGGCGCCAAAGGTCTCCAGAGAATGAACGGCTGTTTCTAAATGTTTTGATTATGATAAAAGATTTTTGCTGACTAATAATGACCTTCTGTTTTTACTTCATGAATAAAAAGAAAAAAAAGACTTTACATATTAGCATGTTTACATTTGAAAGAGCTTCAGCAATAGGTTTTAGATGCATAGGACAAAATTTACTGGGCACACAGGTTATAGGCAAAATAATTCAGCCATTTTAAAATCACTTGTCTGTGGGCTTATTTGCTGCCACCCTGGAGGTCAATAACCAAGCTTGTTTCTCTTCCTGGACAGTTTAATGACTGCAGTTTAGCCTCAACCTGTCAGCCTAAAAGATTCCCAAATATACAATAAATACTGGACTCATGTCAGAATGACGAGGACTGAACACAGCAGTTAAAGTATATTTCCACAAGGAGGGAAGGGAGATGAAGGTCAGGTCGGGGTAGGAGGGAGGGTACAAAGTTAAAAGAGCCTGATGGGATGACTTGAAAAGAGAAACAGAGAAGAGTGGGAGAATGGCTGGTTATGACACTTGGGGGAAAAAAACCCGGGTGGTAAATGAGAAAACCTCCATTCTGCCTCCTCCCTACCCAGCTGTGAGATGCCGCTACACAGACTTACTGGGGATTTCAATTTGCTGCACTGTATTTTAGACAGGCAAAATAGTTTACACAGGCCCAATTTACTGAGCCAGTCGTGCAGGGGGTTCACAGCCTGTGTGACATGCCAGGGAATGTTTATGAGTGTATTAAGTGAGGGTGATAAATCTAGCGTGCGTTGCACAGGCTGAGGGCACATAGCGTTGCAATGTATATTCACACATCCACACAAGGACAACACACATTTCTTTAACAGAGCTAGCCCTCATTGTCACTGAGAGTATGAATGCCCTTTTAACAGCCTGAACCTAATGTGTATATCTTTGTTTTGTGTCATGTTCATGCAGTATATTTTTCAATAAAAACATTCAACTTAATTTCTAATAGTTTGCATCTTTTGTGTTGTGCCCAAAGTCTTTACATCCTCAGCTTTCTAAGGTGACTTTAAATGTTTCCCTACAATGGTCAGTTCATTTTTTGGAGCTTGGAATCATTTGGTTATAGGAATAAAATCTTGTTGCTGGCTGCACACGAGCAGTTGTCTGCCAACTGGAATGTTGGCGGTTCGATCTCAGCATCCCCACCCAACATGTTGGCGTCATTAAGCAGGAGGCTGAACCCCATGATGGCCTTAATTTACTGACTGATGTGTGAATTTGAGTGGGTGAATGTCGCTCATAGAGTGGAAGTGAGTGAGTGATCAATAACACATAAAACTGAGTGTAAAGGAAGCACATTTAGCATTCTTTTGAAATGAGACTCCTATTTGACCTAATCTTTTTTTTTAAATGAAAAGTGGGGAAAAAAATATAGGACATATTAAAAATGCAATTGCTCATGGGTTTACATGCAATATTGACATGCAGATTGGCTATGCATGCATTATACAGGTCTTGTCTTTTGCTAAAGGAAGTCATTTTCCTTGCACTACAATGCAGAAAATTAGTTTTGAAGGCTAGAAGGAGATGAGGATAACATTCGGTGATATTTGGCAAATAAAACATGGCCTCCCATGGAGAAGCTACACAACCAACCGCTGAGAAGACCAACCAGCTGACCGAGGGAGGATGGACGGGACATAGTGTGCATGGAGATAGAGGTTGGGAAGCTTAAAACTAACCCATATGAAACCAAAATTCAAATACATTACTGCTTTGTCTTTATTATGTTCGTTACCTTGAAATAGTTACACCTGCAAGAACAACTGCAGCATGTACACCAATTGACAAATGACTACTAGTTTTTTGTCTCTGGTCTCTGACTGACTCCATTGCAACATCTCTGAATCCAGTTGGATGTATTGAGAAGTGCTGTTAGTTACTGTCATAATGGTTTCTTAAACCGGTTCCCTGCTGCTAGGGGCATCAAGAGATGTAAAAGGTGTTGCACCTTCTCAAGTAATGTTTAATCTTCTAACATCTAAAGCTGGGGTCTCAAACTTCAGTTCTTTTATGGTGCGTTCAGACCGACTGCAATTCTAGCGAATTTTTCGATGGCTGGTTTCAACTCAACATGGAGCGAGTGTCGGTGCTTTATTGATGGAAAAGCAGAATAACGACGACGGCGTCAACGTCCCTGGGTTCACCAGACTCTCCAGAGTCGGAACCAGCTTGGAGAGTACCGCCTAACAACTCCAGGAGCTGTGTCTAGATGACAGCCGCTTTTAGCGGTACTCCCATCTATCCAGGACCCAGTTTGAGGACCTGCTGTCCCACATTGGGGGAGGAATCAGTCTCTGGGACACCAACTACCGGTGCTGTATCCCAACTGCAGAACGCCTGTCTATCTGTCTTTGGTGAGTAAATAAATCTCAACTCAATAGAAAAACAGCCAAATTGTGCTGTCCACATTTTCTAAATATAATAAACATTTTTGTTCCTAAACATATGGATGAGGACTGCCAAAATACACCAGGCAAGAGCTGATATGACAACAGAATAATGCATGGTAGCCATAATGTGTAGTTTAAATAATGGCTGATCGGCGACCTAGAAATCAGGCTTGCTGACATATGCATCTGAAAATTAAATACTTACGAATAAATTATAATTTCCTACATGAACATAGATATACCCTGAGCAACTGCTGTGAGTTTCATACTTTCATGACAACTTTTGTCCTGAAAAGAGGGCTATAGACTCAATGCGAATTGAGAGAAAAGTTCTGATTTTCTTTTTTTTTTTTTTTTACCCTGTCCTGTCCAGCAGAGTAGTGCTCAGAATTGTTGTCTGAGTGCCAAGAAATTGCCCAACAGATTTACTTTCACAAGCGGAGCATCACAGCTATTGCTTTAAGGCTCTGCTTGATATTTATAAAAGAAACTTTATTATGAACTTCTTTGGGAATATTTCAATTGTTACGGACACGGAGACTGAAATGAAAAGGAAAACAGAAGCTTGACAAAGAGAGAGATGGGGCAAAAGGAAAAGAGGGGAAAAAGGAGGAGAGAGAGGAGGAGAGAAAGAAGGATGAATAGAATAAAAGATTACACCCTGCTTGCTTATACACAAAATAACACACGGTATTTAAGAATGTAAAATGTACTTAGTGAGAAGTGCAGCCCAATATAGATCATCTGTGTATCTATCAACACCTGTGTGGATGCACTTTGTATACAAGGTTTCTCCACAGAAATATGCAGTAGCGAGTGTGAGGACCCACCGACCTGCCCCGTGGTCCCCGGGCGGACACTGAGGAGATCCGAGCAACAGACATCCAAAGGCCCCCAAAGCACAGGAACCCCAGGAGAACCACCGCCGGACTACCGCAACCCCCCAGAGAAGAGCAGTGGAGGAGTCCCAGGGGAGCCACCCAGCAGCGACAGTGCAGAAGCCCCAGGGAACCGCAGCGACGAGCCCACAGGCCCCGCCGGCAGCCGTCCACTCCCGAGCAGATCCAGCCATTGACCCAGAGACCCAAGACCCCGGGACACGCCACCCCAAGACAGAGGCACGACAGAGCCCAGGGGTCCAGGCCCCCGGCAGGCAGCCACCGGGAGTGAGCCAGCACACACCGAAGCATCCAGCCCCGGACACCGAGAACCACAAGTACACCAGCGGGCAGAGACTCCAACCACCGGCAGGCAGGGTGGCGGGGAGGAAATAGGCCCCCCATAATGTGGGGGGGGCCTAAGCTGATCCAGGTGAGGGAGCAGTTCAAGACCCAACCTGTCACAAAAAAAACAGGCACTCACAGTCACAGTCACCCACTCCCACCCTCATCCACACACATAAAATCACTCGCTCCCAACGTAAAGACAAACAACAATGGACGTCCTACACTCACTCACACTCCCCATGCATACTCTATACTCCGAGGTCCAGGCGCCGGCAGCCCCTAGGGGCAACCAGCCCACGGACCAAGGAGGTGGTCCCCTTTCCTCCCGGGGCAGAGACAGGCAGACAGGCCCAGACCCGGGTGGTCTCGGCCCGGCCCCCGCCCAGAACCCAGTCCCCACCAACCCCAATCCACCTCCGGAGAGGGGGCTATGTACAAAAGAGGGGTCCACATGGCCCAAGCCAGCCCGCCAACCAGAGCCGCCCCAGGACGGAGCAGTCCCGACCCCCCAACGAGCTCCGATCCCGACCCCATGAGTCTCCCACCCCCAGTGAACCCCAACATGAACCTCGCCACAGGGCCACCCCCAACAGGGACACCGATATCGAACACACGTCCCCGAACCCAAACGCCACGAGTCCCCCCCCCCTGATTTTTCAACTCCAGTGAAATTCGCTTCGCGTCCATTGCGGGTTTTGCGTTGCTCTCCTTCGCGTCTTTCGTATCGCTTCGCTCCTGAAAGCGGCTCTACATAGGGCTAACCTGTAAATCACTCGCTGTCTCATCATTCGCGGTCAGTCTAAACGCACCATAAGATGTGAATCTGTTTCAAAACACCCGAAAGAAAACTCTGTTCATAAGCACTTCAAAACTTCTTGTGTTGCTTCTCCAACCCATTCTGAATTATTTTTGCCTTGGGATTAAGGTGCATAATGCTGCTGAAAGAGGCCCCAGTCTTCAGTGAATATTGTTTCCATGAAAGAGTGCATGTGCTTTGCAACCATGGCTAGGAAAGTTGTATACGTCAAAGTAACATCCACATGGATGGTAGCACCCAAAGCATCACACTGCCTCCGCCAACTTGGCTTCTTCCCATGGTGGATGCTGGGGCAATGTTTTCCTAGGTTACGCAATGTGAATGCACCTCGCCAACCACATGAGGTAAAATAAAGAATTTTTCAAACCAGACCATCTTCTTCTATTACCTGATAGTCCAGTTCAGATACTTGTTGATGCTTTATTGAAGTCTTTAAAGGTGAACAGGTGTCAAGATGTGCATCTTAATTGTCCCTTGAAAAAAAAAAAAACTATGGGGTGCTGGTGGCTCAGTTGAATAGCAGTTAGAAACTTGAAAATGTCATATTTCTGAGTTGATAATGTTAAACATTTTGTGGTTTGAAGAACTGGTGCTTGTGCAGTGAACAGAGGGGGGGTCAGTCGATGCAGTTACTGGGATCAAAGCATTATTGTCTTTTTTAATCCTTTGCTTCCTATGTGTCTCCCTGCACTCAGTAGGGCAGAGCTGAATGAGGTGGTTGCACACCAATGTTGTAATTGGGCCTGATTTATAGGAGGCCAGAGGAGCTAACTCAACACTGGAACTGGGCCAGGCAAGGCCATGCTGTCAATATCATCAGTAAAGCAGCACAATCCTGCCAGAGCCTCCCCACAGTCATGACATCACTAATTCAGGTCGCCAGGCAGATGCACACGCATGTGTATCTTACTGTGCGTTTCCTGTTCTGTTCTGTCATAGACACTGCTGTAAAAATTACAACCAGTCTCTTAAAAATTGAGGAAAAAAGCCTCCCAACTCATTCTCCAATAATTCATACTGGCAAAGTCTCTGCAAAGACTCTTAGAGGCAAGCATGCTCCCAGAGGCATCCCTTCCAAACTGCCAGAACTAACAGACTAGCAGTCCAATGCATTCACAGCAGCCTTTAAGCACGGAAGGAACACAAATCCCCCATCCATCCTGGATTGCTGCTCTTAAACCTTTAGCCCTTAAACATGTGTCTTAGGAACCATGACTGCATCTCAATGCTCAAAGAAGAGCAAGGGACACTGGAAACCTGCCTGTCATCCTCTTTCTTCATTTATTCAGTCTGTGTCCATGCCCTTCTTGGTAAACCATAGCCAGAGAAGTGAATAGAAAATTATTCCCAATTCACCTGGGAATGCAGCACTGCTGATCCTATAGCCAAACACATCTTAATAGGAGGGAATGGGAGCTCTCTGTATGCAAGGTCATGAAGACAGGAGGAGCAGAGAAATAACAAGATGTTTAGGAAAAATATATACTTAACAGGCATAAATTGATTTGAAACCAAGTTACAAGAAGGAGACATTAGAGAGAGATAAAAACAAATGTTAGTGAAGAACAAACTGTACATAGGTAGTTGTTAACCTGAGGTTAACCAGACTGTGGGATTTCTTATACAAAAAAGTGGGATTCAAAACACATTGGTAGGCTAACAATTCTATAGACTAAAATTAATATACTAATAGGTTTATCTACACTGCCTTTTAAATTGAGTCATCTTTATGTGTCTTAACCATTTTCTCTTTTGTTTACATCCCCTTTGGTCGTGTTTGGTTTGACAGCCTCTGCTTTTGCAATCACTTTGGGGCAGACATGAGAACAGAGTTGAATTACATCAGGAGCCATGTGTCATAATACAGAGACCATGCATTCAAAACATAAAATCTTAGGAGAATTACCATTAAATTAAATTAGAAGTGAAATCAGTTTCACTATCTCCACAATTGATCAAAAATACTTGAAGAAAGCTTGGATGAAATTGTTAAGTATAACTAGTAACTATTGATAGGAACTGCCAAAGATGCAAACTGACCAGGCACTTTGGAAAATACTTGAATGTATTTAAAGCACAAGGAAAGTAGATGCTATACATAAACAAAGTCTGTCTGAAATGTTTAATATTAGTTTTTATGGTAAACAAGTTTAACAAAACAAAAAATATTTTTAAATATTTTTAAAGTCTGGCATCTGATGAAGACATGAACTAAAATGTAATTCACAGAATGATAAGAGCAACAACTTTCTCTTTCTTCTGTCCTTATTGATCCTCTCATCCAATTAAATGATTTTAGATTAACAATTTTATATTACTACCAAATTTTTGGAGAGCCCAAAATGTCTAATCTTAAAACAGCTTCATATGTCAAGACAGAGCTGTGTTATCCACTTAAGGGGAAAGGGTAAAAGTAAGGTATTATAGTAAAACACCTCGACACGCCAACTTCTTAAATGCCACCAATAAATGTTGTGTGAAAAGCACTGTATACAAACGCAGAGCCTTCTGAGGGTCATACTCCTTAAATTCTAAACAATAGGTTAAACACAAAGACCTGTATTACAATAAATGTTGAAATACAAGTGTGTGCCGTGTGGGAAAAATGCCTGTAGGCAGAACATAGAAAATTATTCCATAACAGCTTGAAGTCTGAATTGTGGATCGACTAAAGGAATATTTTCGTGCTCGTACTCGTACTCGTCGTCTTCCGCTTATCCGGAACCGGGTCGCGGGGGCAGCAGACTCAGCAGAGACACCCAGACGTCCCTCTCCCCAGACACCTCCTCCAGCTTCTACGGGGGGAGCCCAAGGCGTTCCCAGGCCAGCCGAGAGACATAGTCCCTCCAGCGTATCCTGGGCCGTCCCCTGGGCCTCTTCCCGGTGGGACGTGCCTGGAACACGTCCCGAGGAAGGCGTCCAGGAGGCATCCGGTATAGATGCCCGAGCCACCTCAACTGGCTCCTCTCGATGTGGAGGAGCAGCGGCTCTACTCCGAGCCCCTCCCGAATGGCCGAGCTCCTCACCCTATCTCTAAGGGAGTGCCCGGCCACCCTACGGAGGAATCTCATTTCAGCCGCTTGTATCCGGGATCTCGTTCTTTCGGTCATGACCCAAAGTTCATGGCCATAGGTGAGGGTAGGAACGTAGACCGACCGGTAAATCGAGAGCTTCGCTTTTCGGCTCAGCTCTCTCTTCACCACAACGGACCGGCACAGTGCCCCTATTACTGCGGCAGCCGCACTGATCCATCTGTCGATCTCACGCTCCATTCTTCCCTCACTCGTGAACAAGACCCCAAGATACTTTAACTCCTCCACTTGAGGCAGAAACTCCCCTCCAATCTGAAGAGGACAAGCCACCCTTTTCCGGTTGAGTACCATGGCCTCGGACTTGGAGGAGCTGATCTTCATCCCAGCCGCTTCACACTCGGCTGCGAACCGCCCAGCGCATGCTGTAGGTCTTGGCTAGAGGGGGCCAGCAGGACCACGTCATCTGCAAAAAGAAGAGACGAAATCCACTGGTCTCCAAACCAGACCCCCTCCGGGACTTGGCTGCGTCTAGAAATCCTGTCCATAAAAGTTATGAACAGGACCGGTGACAAAGGGCAGCCCTGCCGGAGTCCAACATGCACCGGGAACAGGTCCGACTTAGTGCCGGCAATGCAGACCAAACTCCTGCTCCGCTCCGAATGGCCTCTAATAAAGGGCCCCCGATTCCATACTCCTGGAGCACCCCCCACAAGGCATCACGAGGGACACAGTCAAATGCCTTCTCCAGGTCCACAAAACACATGTGAACCAGTTGGGCAAACTCCCATGAGCCCTCGAGTACCCTGTAGAGGGTATAGAGCTGGTCCAGTGTTCCACAGGCGGGAAGAAAACCCCACTGCTCCTCCTGAAGCCGAGGTTCGACTATCGGCCGGACTCTGCTCTCCAATACCCTGGCGTAGGCCTTACCAGGGAGGCTGAGGAGTGTGATCCCCCTGTAGTTGGAACACACCCTCCGGTCACCCTTCTTATGAAGGGGGACCACCACCCCGGTCTGCCAGTCCAGAGGCACTGTCCCTGACCGCCTTGCAATGTTGAAGAGGCGTGTCAACCATGACAGCCCCACAACATCCAGAGATTTGAGGTACTCAGGGCGGATCTCATCCACCCCCGAAGCCTTGCCACCGCGGAGCTTTTTAATCACCTCGGTGACTTCAGCCTGGGTGATGAAAGAGTCCAACCCCGAGTCCCCAGCCTCTGTTTCCACCAGGGAATGCGTGATGGTAGGATTGAGGAGATCCTCGAAGTACTCCTTCCACCGCCCGATAATGTCCCCAGTCGAGGTCAGCAGCCTCCCACCCCCACTATAAACAGTGGTGGCGAAGCACTGCTTCCCCCTCCTGAGGCGCCAGACGGTTTGCCAGAATCGCTTCGAGGCCGACCGGTAGTCCTTCTCCATGGCCTCACCGAACTCCTCCCAGGCCCGAGTTTTTGCCTCTCCCACAGCTCGGGCCGCAGCACGCTTGGCCTCACGGTACCCGCCAGCTGCCTCAGGAGTCCCACAAGCCAACCACGGCCGATAGGACTCCTTCTTCAGCTTGACAGCATCCCTTACTGCCGGTGTCCACCACCGGGTTCTGGGATTGCCGCCGCGACAGGCACTGCAGACCTTACGGCCGCAGCTACGGGCAGCAGCATCGACAACAGATGCGGAGAACATGGTCCACTTGGACTCTATGTCTCCAACATCCCCCGGAATCTGGTCAAACCTCTCCCGGAGGTGGGAGTTGAATACATCCCTGGCCGAGGGGTCCGCCAGGCGTTCCCAGCAGACCCTCACTATGCGCTTGGTCCTGCCAAGTCTGTCCGGTTTTCTCCTCCTTCAGCGGATCCAACTCACCACCAGGTGGTGATCAGTGGACAGCTCAGCCCCTCTCTTCACCCGAGTGTCCAAAACATGCGGCCGAAGGTCTGATGATACAACAACAAAGTCGATCATTGACTTCCTGCCTAGGGTGTCCTGGTGCCAAGTACACTGATGGACACCCTTATGCTTGAACATGGTGTTCATTATGGACAATCTGTGACTAGCACAGAAGTCCAATAACAAAACACCACTCGGATTCAGATCGGGGAGGCCATTCCTCCCGATCACGCCTCTCCAGGTGTCACTGTCGTTTCTCACGTGGGCGTTGAAGTCCCCCAGCAGAATAATGGAGTCCCCGGGAGGGGCACTATCCAGCACCCCCAACAGGGACACCAAGAAGGCCGGGTACTCCGCACTACCGCTCGGCCCGTAGGCCGAAACGACAGTCAGAGACCTATCTCGAAGGCGCAGGGATGCGACCCTCTCATCCACCAGGGTAAACCCCAACACGAGACGGCTGAGCTGGGGGGCAACAAGCAAACCCACCCCAGCCCGCCGCCTCTCCCCGTGGGCCACTCCAGAGTAGAAGAGAGTCCAGCCCCTCTCAAGGAGATGGGTTCCAGAGCCCACGCTGTGCGTGGAGGCGAGCCCGACTATTTCTAGTCGTTATCTCTCGACCTCCCGCACAAGCTCAGGCTCCTTCCGCCCCAGCGAGGTAACATTCCACGTCCCTAGAGCCAGCCTAAGCATCCGGGGATTGGGCCGCTGAGGTCTCCACCTTCGTCCGCCACCCAATCCTCTTTGCACCGGTCCCTCACGGTTCCCCCTGCAGGTGGTGGGCCCACTGGGGGATGGCCTCGCATCTCTCATTTGGGCTTGGCCCGGCCGGGTCCCGCGAGGAGCAACCCGGCCACCAGGCGCTCTCCGATGAGTCCCGACCCCAGGCCTGGCTCCAGGGTGGGACCCCGGCTCCGCCGTACCGGGCGACTTCACGTGCCTCGATATACTTGTCCTCATGAAGGATTCTTGAACCGCTCTTTGTCTGACCCATCACCTAGAGCCTGTTTGCCATGGGAGACCCTACCAGGGGCATTTAAGCCCCAGACAACATAGCCTCTAGGATCATTTGAACACTCAAACCTCAAACCTCAAACCCCTCCACCACGTTAAGGTGGCGGTTCAAGGTTTTCGTGGCAAATCAGAAATGACATTTACATATATTAACTGAGATTAGGTCATTTCCAGGCAACTGAGCAAGCATTGAATACACTCATTCTAGGTTTTTTGTTTTCCTTCATTTTGCTGCTAACATTCTTTACCCCTGCGTGAAGTATAAAATGCACATCACTTTTACATATCAGGTTAGTTGGCAACTATGTCCTCAGACACAATCTAAAAATGGAACCAGTTTGTGTATACCAGTCCTCCAACAACCCTTAACTTGGTTCTCTGTGGACATCAACAGTCAGCCAGTGTTTAGGTGACATAACTGGGCCTTAAGTGTGTTTGTGCAGCACAGATTATGATGGTTTGGCTCGAAGTACAGTGACCGCTGCCGAGGAATCTCTAAGAGAAAGCGCTGAGCGAGCCGTGGGCAGAGACAAAGTGAAACTCCATGGACATAAATATTTGGGCTGATTTGTCATCATTATAGCCAGCTGGGTCTGTTTGCAAGCTCTGCAGTGTGGGAGTGGAGACTGCAGGATGACTGCAATGAAGGAGTGGGTAGATAGAGATGCTCATTTAAAGGCAAAGCGACTAAGTGAGGGACATATTTGGAAACCAAATGGTCTAAATTTGCTCACCAACTGAACCTACTTGCTTGCATCCTCACCCCAAAATAGATTTTTCATAGAAATCAGACTTGTGATGGGGTCTCTGGCATACATTTTCAAAATTAATTCAGAAGATTTCTAAAAGTGCTTTGTGTAATCAATAACTCTAATGTATTTCTAAATATATAAAAGAGACAAAAAGTACCTAAACAAATTTTAGCATTTTAGTGGTAAATCTAGCCCTTTCATGCATAAATTATGAGAACTTCCTGCAGGATCTATTGACACTCAATGTAATTCAAACAACTGAGCTGCAAAAATATTATTTAGGTTACAAAGACTGTAAGTTACAGTCTAATGACAAAAAACATTTTTTACTCACAGAAACAGCGACCACTGTTGAACTATTTTCAAGAACAGTATAGTGTCAGTGCTGATGAAAATGGTGGTTAAAATATAGCCATTGATGTATGAAACCCACTATAATGGACAAATAACTAATTATAATAATAAAAGAAAACACTTCAATATCATTCCTTGGCTTTCTTTTACCTGGAAGGGTTTCATATTATTTAAGGATCAGCAAGATGTTCTTAAGGGGTCTGCATTTGTGTTTGACCACTGGCCATGTGTTAAGAAATATTTACATTGGTTGGCCAGTAGTTTGTAGCATAAGGAGAGAAATACTAGACCAATTAAACAGCTTATATGAAAGTATACCATCAAAATCAATACTTGGAAGAACACTAACTTTGAATAGCTGTGTTCTGTAGTGTCCACTATGCATTAAAGGGCTAGAAATGTTTGCCATCTCTGTTTAGAAAATGCACATTTGTAGGTTAAAATGAATGAGTATGACATATATCTCTGGACCCAAATGAGTGTCACTGGAAAGTTTGGTTTCAATTGCAAAAGAAAAGGAAATAAAATCAGAAGCAGCCACTAAGCCCCAACCCTATTCTTCGCGACTAATTGGGCACATTCTTCAGGAGTCAATTATGTTTTTCACAGGAAGTTTAAGTACAAACACGGGACAGAGTGGAAAAGGTGGTGGAGGAGGAGGACATTGTGTAACTGTGTTTCATTGAAACAAATGCCTGGTGGTGCAGGCATACACATTGGCTGGCACTATGCCCTGAAATGCCTAGGCTTCATTAAGATGCAGGAAGAAAGAGGAAGAGCAGACGTAACAGAAGCCTCAGTCTGTCTTTACCCCTTACCTTTAAAATTACATCTACTCTGAAATGTACCAGTCCCTCATGCAACAGTAACCTTAGGTGTGCATGCTGTTGTCTGACATCCAGGGCCGATTGCTTGACAAATTGCCAGATTTTGAATGAACAGATAGCAGAATGTCAGGCAGAAAGAGAGAGATGGGAGACAGATTGATACCGAAGATGCTCAACCATTTGTCATGCTATTCTGCAGACAAACAAATTTAGGTCTACTCTTCCAGAAGGTCAACTGTGCTCAAATTCATAAATAAGCCTGTAATTGACAGAGAAGGTGCGGAGAGGCTGAAAGGTTCCTAACAGCTTAGTGCATGAGTTACTGCCTGACACTGACCTCAGAACTGTATGTGTGTTTGACTGTGTGCCAACAGCCATAAGTTACAGGAACTACGTAGTGTTTGCATGACTGCTAACATTATGGCAAACAACTCTAATATAGGCACAGACCTGTGAAAGCAGGTACTGCTGCACCCAGTACAATATAAACTTCTATAGGTCTACGCATGCCAGTTAGACAATAAAGAGCTACAGTAATAAGTCAATAAAACAACATTATGGTTGTCTGCAATAGCTGAAGAACTTTCCCCCTCATATATGTTTCTAAATGGTTGGTTAACGATTTGGGTAAAGGGTCACAAACTACAACCTTACAGCTTACAAATCTACATTAGACAAAAAAGTCTGTTGACCCGTGAATCTGTGTGTGAACGTGTTTTTAGTGTGTGTTTGGGTGACTGATCAGTAAGACTAGAAAACCACTACATAAATGCAGTATATTTATCAATTTACCTCAGCTGTGCTGTAGGACATAAGACAAATCGGTGTTGACCAGTCATTGCCCTGTTATAGTTAAAGGTTACCAAGGATAAGATTGGTTACACAAATTTTAGTTTAAAGGCAGTTTGGGTCAATTCAGTTTGGTTCAGATTGGATCAGTCCAGTTAGGTTTGTTTTAGCTAGCATCAGTTTGGGTTAGTTGGGTTCACTTCGGTTTAGTTGGTTCTGTTGAATTCGGTTTGGATCAGTTCAGATCTGTTCATATGGATTTAGTCAAGTCAGTTTGTATGAGCTTGATTGTTTTGTTTATACTGGAACATTTTGTTGCATGCATTGGTTCATTTTGGTTCAGTATGATTTGGTACATTTTGGATTAGACCAACTGGGTTTAGTTGTTTTCATTTTAGTTCAGTTCAGACTGATTGGGTGAGCTTAAATTAGTTCAGTTTAGTTCTGAACAGTATTTCTCAAGCAATACATGAGATCAGTAAACAATCTTGAACGAGTTGGATCATAATACTTTTTTGAAAAATTTGACAACAGAAAATCAAAACTAGAACTACAACTAAGGGGGTTGCTAAGCAGCCAATGCAAAATGAATGCAAGGTAACAAGGCTAAAGATGTGTAATTGAATTTCCTTGGGTCATTAGTTATGTGAATAAACTGTAAGCATCATCTTGATGAGACAAACATGAACACATTCATACAGAAAAGAAAAGGAACGATCTATTCCAACGCAGATGAGTATAGTCTGAAGCCACGACTTCTAATTTTTGAATATTGAATCTTTTTTCAAGTGCAGAGGTTTGGTTGGAGTCCCCCCCACCCCCCAAAAAAAGGAATGTGTTCACTGAAGGGTCTCTGACAATTGCCAAACTAATTACTGGCACCAAATACCAACCATTCTTCTGGCAGGAAGACTCGAGACCTCCATAACAAATCAGCTAGGGAGCAGAGAACATGATTGGGGTGGTTTATACGGTTATTTTAGGACATACATCTGAAAAATCTATTCAGGAATTCTGCACAGCGATCTTAACTAACATGACCGGACTCATCCCTGCCAGAAATATCAGATGTATAAGCAGAAAAAGATAGAAAGTCACTAAGCTAACTTAGAAATGAAAAACTCACATCTGTAATGACTATTTACCCCACATTCTTGCTCTTTTTACTCTCAAAAAATTTTAAATATATGGTTATAAGTTATATAATAAACACAAACTTCAGTTTTAAATAATTTCCCAACATGGCAACTGAGAAATATTGCACCACATGAAAGCAAAATGGCTTTGAAATGGTGCCACTCATTAATTGCAAGACAAGCTATAAATGAGATTTTGATGGATGTGAACTTCCAGACGAGTTTCAGAAAAGGTCATGCAGCAGCAGGCAATAAAAGCAAAGAGAATGATTTTGTTTGCTTTAAACAAAGAAAGCCAAGGTGAGGAAAAATGCCTCAACATTTATGTAAGATTTAGCATAGTCAAACATACTGTCCATTCAAGAAATCATACAACAAATCCTGAATAGATTGCTTTTATGTAATTTGGCCATTTCAGTGTACAAATGCAATGACCTCCTTGCATGTCCATGGCCTAATGGCTATATGTCCAAATCATTCTCTATAATAAAGACTAAGGTAGAAGTTGGCTTAAGAGAGATTAGATCTTTGTCCTAAAGGTCCATGTGTGCATTATCCTTTTACTGACAACTTACTTTAGAGATGTTCTTGCAGGTGGTCATTTTAATTATTCTCTAATCTGTACTTTTATAGTTTGGTCTTTTTGTAACAAATTTTTTTATACATGAAAAGGAGCTGTCTGCCAAATATTGACATGTGACCATCTATCAGTGCTTTTAGGATATTTTGCACCTGCGTTGAGAGCCAATGATGTTCAGAAAACTACTAATTAGTGATATGATGTTCACGAACAAACCAGTTCTTTTAAACGGCTCATTACCTTGAATGAATGGGACTCAAGTCTTAGTGAGAACCGTTTTTTGTTTTGCTTATAATGCAACTTTCAAAGTTATTTAATTTTAAATTATGTTTGATGACTTAGGTGGTTAAATTCGAAAATCAAAACGAGGGTAGGTATGAGCATGCATTGGGCATGCTCTTTGCTCGCTGTTTGCTTAGTAACGTGTCATGGCGGCAGGGTGTGTGGCGCTGCGTGCGACCTGGCTGCAACTCTGAAGCATGCATTGGGAGGAAGGACGGTCACGGTGTCAGTGTTGCAGGTAAAAACCTCATTAATAATATTTGATCAGTCTTGCAGAGTATAAGAAAATCCTCTGTTAGTGCTGCTGGTCCAATGTCTGACAAGTTGGTAACAAGTTAAACCAACAAGCAGAATGCCTACATCCAGCAAAAAGGTAACTTACTTTGGAATAGCTGCAGGCCAAGTGAGTATTGGTGAAAGTTGTTGGCTAAGGACTTTACTCACACTGTATTCTTTATTTCTGCATGCTCTACAGACAGAAAAATGTCCATGTCCTTAAACAGGATGTTAGCAACACCGGTGCAAGCAAAATAAAAAAATGGTCAAGCTTAAGTTTTGTATGACCAGTTTGGTTTTGATCAATAGTCCCTTCCATTACCTTGCAACTTTAACAATGGGTTTTGCTTGTAATAGACTAAGCACTGTTTGACACTGTGTTCTTCACATGAAATCAATGTCACAGCTAGTGCCACAGAAAGTGTTTAGCAATTAGTTTAAACATAACAATGACAATGGCCTCCAGATTTTCCCCTTGTTTCTATTCAAATTGGAGTACCGTAGGGAACCCTCAATCAAGTCAAATCTCCAGATACTTCAGACTTCAACCCACGGGATCTAAAAGAACTGCTCAGTGCTGAACCCCCTGGGTTTCTGTGTTTATGTATGTACAGTATGTACAGACCCCATGCTTTATAAACCTTTCCTACTTTGTCAGAAGTGTTTAGAATTGCAATCATTCATTTAGCAGAGGCTTTTAACCAAAGCAGCTTACAAATGATAAAACAAACTTAAAATTTCAGTGTTGCAGGAAACCCTAATGTACACACTTACTGCTTACGTTAAAGCACTAAGAAGGAGTTTGGCATGTTAGTGTGATAAATATATTGAGAGAGGAGGGTTTCTCAGAAAAGACGAGTGTTCATTTTATTCTTCATGGTGCAAAGCAGGGGTGTCCAATCCCTGTTCTTGAGGACCAGTGTTGTATGTATATTTTAAATGCCTCCCTGGTTTCATACTCCTGATTTAAAAAAATGGGTTATTACCATGCCTCACAAGAACTTAATGGCATGCTGAGAAGGTAAATCAATCATCAGCCTTGGACACCTATGATACATGCAGGACATGGTCATGTTTGCATGCTGGGAACATTTTTCTCATTATTTTCATTTGACAAGTTTATGTGAATTTAAATTTGAATTTGGCTTCAACGCTACATGCAATGCCTTTTTAAACATAGACCTGTTTTCTATCCCAAGCCTTGTATTTTGACATGGGATAAAAAGAAAAAATTCCTGACAGCCTAAGTATTTTGTTTTATACATATTATATGCTAGACACTAAACTGTCCTAAATACAAAACTCTGAACCTTGTTTCCCCTCCTTCCTTTCCTCCCTAACCTTCAATAACAGATCTCATCCCTTTCTAGTCTTCCCTCTATCTTATATTCACCTTCCCCAATCTGTTCAGTCAGTTCCTATCTATCTCTAAATCCATCCCAATCCTCATCTGGCTGCTCGTCCTCCATCTCTTTTCTGTGCTTTCTTCTCTGAATCTCTCCTAACCCCCTTTCTCCTCCTCGTCTAAGTGCCATTGGGGAGTTTTTACATAGTGTTGAGAAGAGTTTAGTAGGCCAAAGAATACACTGTGCCAGATCTTGCACTGTGTGTTAAGCAAGTATCCCCCTTCAAGGAATAACAATATTACTCAACAGAAAATAACCTGTATCTGCCCGCCTCCTTGGGCCGATGTGTGCGGACTGTAAAGCTGCTGTCAGCAGCAGGCATCAGGACTACACACGGGATTGTTTTACTCGGGTTCAATCTGAGAACAACGGCGCATTGTAAAAGATTTGGAAGCGTCATCTGCCATTCTGCCTCTGCGCACCTGGAAATGTCACAAGTAGGGAAAAACTATTGAAAACAGTATGGTTTATACACTAAACAGGGAACTAAAAAAGACAAGCTTTCATTTTTTTATGTTACTACAAATTTCTTATATCTTCCAAACACATCCTTTCTTTTTTTTTTTTTTTACTGATTTGGCATAGGAGCATGATGCTTTGGTTAGAGACCTTTTAGAAGCACGTCTTGAGTGATTTAATGGATGAGAGACAGCCTCCTCTGGGCAGGCCATCCTGGTCTGTCAATCACATGACTTACTGGAAACCCAAGTGTTTCTCAACTCTCACAAGCAGAGTTCAATCAGAGTGGGTGTGCAGCTTTATCCAAAAAATGTCACTATTGCGTGATAAATAAAGTCAGCACTGCTGGGCAGCCAGCTGGAGCAAGAGGTTTTAAAAAATTTGATGCGAGGTAGACAAAGGGGGAAGCAGCAGAGAGGAAAAAAGAGGAATTTGGAAGAAGATGACTGCCAAAGAAGAAAAGGTGCAGTGTCTGAGTGGCTCGGACCTTGATAGTGTGATTTATTCATGAGATAAGTCAACGTGTGTGAGGAGTAGGTGAGTGTAATGGTGTAATGTTTCCACGTATCCTGCCTGCTTGCCTCAGTGACTCTGGTCTGCTGTGTCCTTGCCAGGCTGCTGGAAGAGTTTAATGCATGCAACACTTGGATATGGTAATGGATCAAAGCCAGTACACATAAACACAAGCCATCTGGGTTAAAACAAACCTAATGCTGACGCAATCAGTCCGTTTGGATCTTCAAAGGTAACTGCAGTTATGACTTCTTTCCACTTCATGGTAGGATGAGAAGGAGAAAAAGTCAAGGTTCATAGTTTATTCATATATTTATTAATCTGGCTCAGGCCAGGAAACACTGTTTTGCGTAACTGAAGGTTTCTAGCCCTATAAGACTGATTTTTCATAAAGCTTCCAGGTAGTCTAATTCAGCTTCACGCAGCAAAGTGAATGGAAACAATTTCTGGAAAATGTGTGAAATTGTCAAATATCAGCCCTACTGCTAGAAGCAACTGCTTACATAAAAGCCAAGATTTAATATTCTTTCTTTAGTAAAGTGCTTCCAAACGTTTAGGATGATCCCTCACAAAGATCTATTTTCAGAAAGGGGCTGTTGGTCATTTTGGCACTTCACAATTTCACACTTCTGCAGTTTCTGTCGTTTCATTCCTGACTTTTTATGGGTACGAACTGAAGCAGTGTGCCATGAGATTTTCCAGAACAACAAAGCATCAAATAATACCTGCCTTGGGGACGATTTGTACATGCTTTGACAACTAATGCTTTAATGTAATTTCCTATTTATTTTGTCATAATCTACAAACAAATATGGTTAGAAGATGTATTAAACGGTGGTCGCTACGTTTTTGTAGCTAACTGACCCCAGTGGAGATCAGAACCACAATCTTTGGAAATAGGGTGTAATAGTAAATGTGCAGAAAATAATATACAGTTAAGCCAGAATTTGGTTCTGATAGGTAATGAAGCAGGTGTTTCTCAAAAGAGCATAAAGCATAAAACAGGTGAGCACAAATCTTGAAGATAATGTATCTGTATTTATTTATTATTTTTATAAAAATAATGGCAGGTTGAAAATTGTCCTTTACCTTCTCAATAAACAGTGGAAAAACTTGGCTCTATTGTCATCACAGCCATCAAAGCCTTTCTATTGTGTGCTGACCAGCTCTATGTATGTTTCCACTTGTATTTTGCCAGTATATCTATGATGATAAGCTCCCAGTCTTAGAGTGATGGCAAGGAGGGCATATATTCTCAAACCTTTAGCTCCATCCACAGACTCTCTATTACATTCATGTCGGGACTCTGGCTGGGGCACAGCAAAACGATACATTTATTTCCAGTCAGAAGAAATATGCTGGGAAGATTAAAAGATCGCTTTAAACCTACATCTGCCGGGGTATAAATAATTTTGGTCTTTACTGTTTGTGTATAAGAGCGCTTTAGGTGACTCGCATACTATTAACATAAAAGCCTAAGCAATACTATGAAGTCCTGTTTCTCTTTTGAGAAATTCACAAGTCTGTTTCCATTTCCTTGGTTTGTTTTGTAATCACAAAGTCCCTGCTTGTTCACTGAATTTAGACAGCAGTAATGAAATTTAAACCCTGGATTGTAAAAATTATTCTTATTAATTCTTGACGACTGATGAAATCCCTACAGAGCTTTTTAAAAAGGAGATGTTCAAATTTTTACTACTTTCATCTGAAAAGATTATCCATGATGGTCTGGTTTCTTGTACTTTCAAAACCACTTATTTACCCTCGAGTATAGACTTTTTATGAGACGTGGCAGTAGCCTGTTATTGTTTAGGTGTTTGGCTTTCCCTTTCTTTTCAGCCTTTCTGTGGGTGCTATAGCGTCTCGGAAAACAGAGCTTGCTCCATTGTACTGAGGTACAGATTACCACATGAACAGCAGCAGGCATCCCCTTACATGTCCAATACGGAAGCATCATTGTGAGACTGAATATGAAGGGGCTTGCCAGATTCTGTGGATTGGCAATTACCGTGAGAATGAGACTCATGTTTTTATTATCATCTTTTCTTATTATTTCTGAGCGAATTGGTGGGTACAGCATGCCACGCACAGAAAGCATTTGACATGGCCAGAGAGGACCTCCTTGGTTTTTGGTCAAGAAGGAATTTTATGGAAATGTTGAAATAATTGCTTACAGGCACCTTGATATCCCCCAAAGACCTCACATATTTTGCTACAGCTCCATCTGCACCATCATAGTTAATAACTCCCTGTGAGGGGGATGACTCTGTTTATTAGAGTAACATGCCCAGTTTTATTCAATTCTGATGATTTTATCAGTTATTGGTGTATATTTTCTTCTCATAAGAATAAGAAGTGGTTATTCAGATAAATACCAAAACAAAAAGTGTGAAAAACAGAAACTAGAAGGTTGATGTTAAATGCATCAAAAGGGTAACATGTGGAGGGTATGATGACTTAAAGACATCTCTAAAGTTTAGGTTAGGTCCCCCAGTGATGCTTAAGACCCCTGATTATGTCTCATTGGAAGCTGCAGGGGAAAACAAAAAAGTGAATATGAAAATAAGTACCACTTCTAAGATAATTTATTTTTGCTTTCAGCAGCTAAAATTAGACAAAAAAACTTCTAAGTCTTTGATTACTGACAGACAAGAGGCAACACCTATTTGGATGTTTGGGTCTTATTTAAAGCTGAAGCTGTTTCAAAAAGATTAAAGGAACACTTTTAAAAAGCAAGCATCCCAATTGGGAAAAAAATCATGCTGGATATCCATACTGATATAGAATGGGTAATGTGTTAGGAACAAAAGCAAGCCACATCATTTGATGAAAATGAAAATTATCAACAAGAGGGCTTAATCCAAAGTCAGCAGGAAATTTAAACTGAAAAACCGATGTGGCTGCCTAGTCTCATTTGTTAAAATGTCATTGCAGCAACTCAAAATGGTACCCAGTACTGTGTATGGCCCCCACGTGCCATTGTTTATCCTGTACAGGTCTGTGCATCCCTCCATGGATATGCCTCGCCAGACACTGACACTGATCCATCACCAAACCGATCCTGCTGAACAATGCTGCAGGCAGCATAACGTTAACCGTAGCTTCTCCAGATCCTTCCATGTCTCTCTCATAAGCTCAGGGCACCAGTGCTGAACCTGGCAATTTCAGTGTTCTCTGGCCAATGCCAGTTGAGTTCCACGGTGCCAAGCAGTGAGCATAGGGCCTACTAGAGGATGTCAGGTTCTCAGGCCACCTTCATGAAGTCTCTTTCTAATGGTTTGATCAGACATTCATGCCAGTGGCCAGCTAGAGGTCAGTTTGTACATTTCTGGCAGAACTCATCCTGTTCCTCCTTGCACAAAGGAGCAGATACCGGTCATGCTAACTGGATAAAGACCTCAGACAGCCCTGTCCAGCTCTTCTAGAGTAACTGCGTGTCTCCTGGAATCTCTTCCATGCTCTTCAGACTGTGCTGGGAGACAGGGCAATCCTTCGGGCAATGGCACATAGTGATGCACCTGTTGTTAATTTAATTTACACCAAAACAGCCGACACATATTAACAACCCCCTCTACTACTTAACCAAATAAATAATCTAGAAGTTTAGCTGAGCTGATATTATACTCTGATTAAAAAGTGCTCCTTTAATGTTTTTAGCAGTGTACTTCTAGGAAGGAAACTTAGACTTAACTTATCTCACCCCAACAACATTCTCCAAAACTGTGGGATCCCAAGGTGTTTTATAACCAGTAGATATATGTACTCACTGGCCGCTTTGCACAATATCAGTACCAAGTTGGATCCTCCACTGGCTTCGAAATTCTTCAAAGATAGATTCAACAAGGTGTTATAAAACTTTAAGAGATTTTAGTCCATATTGACCTGATACAACCACGCAGTTGCCAACCATCCATGATGCAAATCTCTCGTTCCACCTTATACCATACGTGCTCTGTTCATTTGAGATCTGGTGACTGTGGAGACCATTGGAGAACATTCGGCCACCATAAGGAGGAAGCTCATTTTGGCTTCTTGTATCCAGGATACCATTCTTTCTGTCATGATTTGTAGCTTGTGACCATAGGTGTAGGTTGTAACATGGATAGAGCACCAAACATAGAGCTTTGCTTTCAGCATCTGCATTACTGCAGATGATGTCCCAATTTTTCTATACATCTCATCCATTCATCCTACAACTACTGAACCAGGCACTAAGATACTTGAACTCTTGAAGGGAGAAGTGCAATTTTTCCTTGTTGTGAACCATTGCCTCAGACTCAGAGGAGTAGTGTCTATCATGTTATTTAAAGTGGTCTACATACAGATGCTTGTAAAACTCTATTAGAATTAGCAGTGAGAGCATCATGGAGTTTCAAAAAAAGAATTTCAGTGGTGGAGGAAAATAGGAGAAAAAAAGTCAGAAAGGCATACTGAAGGACATCTTTCTGTGCCCTGTCTACATACAGGCCTGAGTTACATCAGCGTTAAACAACTTTGGCCTGGTGGTCTTTTAAAAACAACAGAGTAGGTAGGAAGTAAACATTGGCTCTAAAGCCATCCAAAGGGCACTTAAGCCATTTCAGTGACAAACAGCGACATTGTTAATGTATATTTCTGAGGCATGATTGAGCCAGCCATTTCTGAGTACAAGCGAAAAAGCGAGTAGGCTGTCGGGATCTCTATTTAAAGACATCTGAAAGAACAGCTTTTTCTTCTTGCTTTGTTCCCCTGAAGCATAGCATTAAATAAGTAAATAGGAAAACACTTAAAAGCAGCACAATCTATCCATATATATCTCTTTCAACAGTCCCACTTCTCTCTGCTCTATAGTTTTTCTCTCATCAATTCTGAAGGAGCAAAAAGTCAATCATAAACAGAAATCAGTCTCATATTTTTTTTACTAACAGACATAGGGCCTATCTGACAATTTTGCAGCACTGAACGGTGCACTAATAAAAATCTAAAAATGCATCCAGTTGTTCATGCATAATGATAGCTTTGTAATGTTTTGTAACATACTAACTGTTCCAATCCAGCACATCCTAATTCATGGTGATCATCACATTACAAATTTGATATAATATCACAGCCTTCTCATTTAATCTCTACGAGTAGGGTCCATTGATATTAATTTATTGGCTTACAGTGTTCATGATGAGGCTATGTCCTGAGAACAAGCATAGTGTTCTTCAAAAACAGTAGACACATTAGCAGTCCTTAACTGCTGCCCTACTTGGTTTATGTTTCAGGTGTTAGCTGGAGCCCTGAATACAGAGCTAACAAGCCGGACCCAACCTGTGGCCCCTGTATACGGCTGTGAAGACCTTCCATGTCAACACTGGCTCAAGGTTCACAGCACCTCATTGCCTTAGCTACAACCAGGCAATAAATCCTACAAGAGGAATGAATTGGTTGACCTCAAGGGTAGCTGGTGTTGCAAGTTGCAATCTAATATCATACATTATCCTTCCCTAATACATACTAAATGTATCAGATTTGTACATTCCTAAAAATGGAATACCACAGAATAAAGTAGAGTCCTGTTTTTCGAAGGTTATTTGCACTTTAATTATCATGGTGTTAGCATAGTGGAAAGACAGCTCCCATTTTAATAAACGCAGCTATGGTGCTCAGGTGGCTTGGCCCTCTTTCTTGCCCTCCGTCACAGTTCCTAGTCGATGGGTTGCTCTTAATAATTCATACACTGTAAGAATCGGCGTGTTCTAATTGGTGGGCAGGCTTTCTCTCGCAGCGCTGCTCAAAAACAAAGGCAGGGAGCATTTTTTTTAACAATTATATTTTTCATTTCCAAGCAGCCTCAGAAAATAACATGCCTTCAAGGGTTTTCAAGTTAAAAGGCCCCTCCTGAAATTCAACAAGCACACCTTTAAGCATATCTGCTCATCCATGTGGGACTAAACAGGATGAAAAGTCAGGACTTACTTTTACATGTTCGGAGACTGAAACATGGCAGGATATATTCATCCTCTGAACCAAACAGGCTCTCCTTCTGCAGAAACTTAAGTAGAAAGAAGTGTTGCTGCTAGCTGAGGTAAAAAGGGCACCTTTAATAGCACATTCACGGCGACAGTGATGCCACTGCATAATTCATTGACGTCTGTTCGGCAGTCAGCAATCACTGGATCAGGCTTTAGGGAATACATTTTGCATTGTATGCATTATGTAAATGTTTTATACATTTATTTATCAGTACATGATAGAGTAGTTTGCATCAGAAAAACTAAACAGAACACAACAATAAAGAGCTAAATTTAGACACCTGCTGGCATTTAAAGAAGCCAGGATCAGCTGTTTTTTTGTTGTTTTCTACTGGAAACATTTTTTTTTTCTGTATAACATCAAATTACAAACACATCAAGAAGTTACGGTATGTATGTACTGTATACATATTTCTTAACAGTAATATTGCATGAAGGTAGAACAACAATTACAATATTAGTGTGGAATATTGTGTTGACAACCCACATGATCCTCAATCTTCTCACTATTTTTCATCATTCCAATGTCCCTAACCACAAAGTTAGACATCTGTTACTAAGCTGTATATCAAGGGCAGTAAAAGGCAGTGTGTACTATCTTTCTCATTGTGCATCTTGGCAAGATAAACCTGTATCCTTGTCTAGATATGTTTGTTACAGTTTCAGTTGTCTACTATCTTGCAGTCATCTGCTGTCTAATGAAGGTCAAAGTCTATTCTTAAGTAACTCCATTCTTACATGAATGGTCTTTTTTGTCATCATTCTCATTTTGAAGGGTATGGAAGAGAAATTAGCCACTGTTGTCACATCATATTTATATGTATTGGGAAACAGGAAATCAATGATGCCTAAATAAATTTGCCTGATCAGGTGTGTCTCTGAACATAGACCCCCCCCATCCATCTATCATCTATGCCCACTTGTCCTTGCAGGGTCTTGTGGGGGATGGTGCCCATCTCCAGTGGTCATTGAGCAAGAGGCGGCTTACATGCTAGACAGGTCGCCAGCCCATAAAAGAGCAACACAGGATAAACAACCATGCAATCACACTTTCCTATCAAATGGGAATTAATCTAAAAAGGGAATGTGTTTTGACTGTGGGAGAAAGCTGGGGTACCCTGATTAAACCTTTCTTGAAGAAAAGCAAGTTTAAAAATTTGCACCGTTGTAAGATATACTACAAAGTACTGTAGTAAAGTGTCGAGAACATGTACTTAG